>RBNI01003914.1:0-14972 GCA_003990745.1 Jimgerdemannia flammicorona
AAAAAAAAAAAAAAAAAAAAAAAAAAAAAAAAAAAAAAAAAAAGGTTGGGGGGGGGGGGAGTATAATGTACCTTAAGTGGACGCTGGATACCATCGAAAATATTGGACATGAGGCCTTTGTGCATTTGGAAATTTTCAAGTAAAAATGGTTAGAGGCTTATCAAATGGAGTGGAATTTCTGTGAGCCACCGATCTGTGAAGTTTCATGAACCAAAGACAAAGCTCGAATACGCGCTCGTAATTTTCACTATTTCGAATTTGGCTATGACAATTTATATGGCTGAACGGCGCCTTCCTGTGCACCTTGTAAACCCTCTCCCGATCCCTGCGACGGAAAATGAATAACAAGAAATTGACGCTGCACCTGGACCCAGCTCCACAGAAAGGGGTTTGCCTGTCTTCAGCACTGGATCGCCGACCGTCAAACCACCTACATTATGGACAACGCATTGTGAATTTTACAAGATCAGATCGGATCCAATATAATGTATGTGGAGAGGCTGTGTGACACAGTGTCATCGAATTCCATCTTACTATAGGTATTCATTAGCAAATCAAAGAAATATATACATCGTAGCCGGATATATGACTACCCACCCGTCTCCTCGTAAACCTGGATCGTGGCCTTGTCGCCGTCGATACGAATGACTTCGCCGACTAGCTCGAGGTGGCCGACACGGACCTGTGCAAAAACAGTCCATAGCGCATTGGTGAGTTGTGCGCGGAACCCAACAAACATCCGCAAAACTACGCGTGCATTTTTAAGTTTGATAGAAGATAAGGCGATGCTTACCAATTCGTGCATAGCTGAACCTTCCATATGTTCCGCGACGACGACTGTGTGTTGCGGAGGGCGGTTAGAGAATAGTGGAAGTATCCACAGTAGACGCGCATTTTTCGGGAAAAAAAGAACAGCTTCACTAAGCAGCCTGTTTGTCCACAAGAGAACAAGAGAAAACTGCGACTGCTTACCAGGACCCGACACGGCGAAGATGGAACCAAAGTCGCCCTCCCTCTCGTGGTCCCTGATCTTGGGAAGGTCGCGTTTCGCGTTCTGGAGTGCTCCGGCCTAAGGTTAAGCAGGTTAACGGTGGAATTAAGCTTTCAAATGTGTATACTGAGGTTTGACACACATGGTCATATTGCTTACCATTGTTCTGTTCTGTTCTGTTGAGAGAGAGTCTTGACTGTGTTACTTAGGGTTGACGTAGGGTTTCATTTTTCGGTGATGCGTGACTTTCAAATCCGTTGAAGCGGTGGCTTGGAATCCTTTTCTGCAATTATTCGTCTCCTTTGCCCAAAACCTCCATGAAACTTGACGCAAAAGCGCTGCGATACTTGTCCGCAGAGGATTTTAGGGTTCTCACCGCTGTGAGTATCTTGAAATTTTATGTGTTTCTCGGAGCCCAACGCAATTAGCTCACTCGCTCGACACGACCTTCTCATGGCCTATAGGTCGAGATGGGTTCAAAGAACCACGAGGTGGTTCCGACCAGCCTCATCGCTCAGATATCGCAATTGAGGCACGGTGGTAGCCACAAGATTCTTGGTGATCTCGCTAAGCGTAACCTCGTGGCAAGGGTTAAAAACATCAAATGTAGGTATAGGTACAGGTGCTTTGATCCACTCAACAAAGCATCCAAATTCATACCTCCATCTCGAAATGCGTACGCCTACTTAGACGATGGTTACAGACTCACATATGGTGGATACGACTATCTTGCCCTGAAGACGTTTGCGAGACGGGGCTCGGTGTATTCTGTTGGGAATCAGATAGGCGTGGGCAAAGAATCAGGTTTGCAACCCCCCCTCTGAGATGTCTTTTTTGCTGGAAAAAAAAAAAAAAAAAAAAAAAGCGAAATGACTCTCTGCTAAGCAACATCTAAATCGCGTGTTTGGTCCGTTAGACATCTACATTGTAGCAAACGAGGAGGATCAGCAGTTGGTGTTGAAATTGCAACGGTAAATACGACATCTGTAGCATGTCGATTTTGAGTAGAATGATTATACATATTCTTTAATACGTTATTCTCTCTGACATGACTTTGACAGCCTTGGTCGCGTGTCATTCCGAACAATCAAGTCAAAACGTGATTACCTCCAAAAGCGCAAGTCCGCGTCATGGATGTACATGTCTAGGCTGGCTGCGATGAAAGAGTACGCATTCATGAAGGTATGAATTGTGCGCATTTTTCCTTGCATTCGCTCATCATTGAAGGCTGGATACTGAATACTAAATATAACTCATGACTACTGCCATGATTCACCGCAGGTTCTGCACGAAAATGGATTCCCCGTACCAACGCCAATCGACTTGAGCCGGCACTGCGTGGTGATGGAATTGATTGATGCCTTCCCACTGTACGGCATATTTGCTCCTTTCATTTCCGTCAAATTCGATTGATACTCTTACCCATTATCGAATATCACCGAAACACCTCCATAACCACAGACGGCAAGTGGACGAGGTCAAAAATGTCGGCAAGCTGTACTCGGATTTAATGGACATGATCGTGCGCCTGGCCAGGTATGGCCTCATCCATGGCGACTTCAACGAGTTCAACATCCTTATTAGGGACAACGGCGATCCCGTCTTGATCGATTTCCCGCAGATGGTGTCCACGTCGCATGCGAATGCGGAATTGTGAGTAAGGCGGGATTTTATATGGGTTGGGCACGCTTCTGTCATGTTGGCGTTTCATATTGATTCTTTTGAGGTTTATTACAGCTACTTCAATCGTGATGTCGAATGCATCCGCGTCTTTTTCAAACGGCGGTTCGGGTACGAAAGCGTGCTGTACCCCAAATTCGGGCTGGACTCGAACCGTGAATTCGACCTGGACGTGCAGGTGGCGGCTAGCGGGTTCTCGAAGAAGTTGCAAGAGGAATTGGAGGCAGTGAGTGGGCGAAATTTTGGATGTATAATGTTTTTATTCCTTGACGATGGCAACCATTGTTGACGCACCCATGTCTTGGTTTTTTGCCGTTTCAGTATCAAGCGGTTATCGAACAGGCCGAGGACCTGACGGAGGAAATTGACGATGAGGGGGCCGAGGAAGATAGGGAAGAGGAAGACGTCGACGAAGATGAATCCGAAGACGAAACAGAAGAAACAGAGACAAGCGACGAAGTGAAATTACAAGAGCATGATTCCCAGACCGACGCGCTTGTAGATGACATCAAGGTACGGTGTGTTTATGTCCATTGTCCGCGTCATACTTGTCGCATGCCAATCTCACTGCTTTTGTAACACACATAAAAATAACAAAAGGCTGCGGAATCCGCGCTACGAGGTGTCAAACTACACTCAAACTCAGAATCCGAATCCAACGAAGACCCCGAACCCATCAACAACCGATCGTACAAGGCTCACCGCGACACGGCGCCCAAGGCCACCAAACCTAAAGCCAAACCAGCCACGAACCTGGACAAGCTTGCGATCAAGGAGCGTGTGGCGCGGGCGCTAAAGAGTCAGTCACAGCAGAAGGGAAAATTCTCGAATCAAAACCAAACCAAGGGAAAGGAGAAGCGGAAGGGTAGGGAGGTTGTCAAGGCCGGGAGTAAAGGGGATGGGTCAATTTATGATTGAGTGGACAATGAGAGTGTGGTTCGCAGGAACATTGTTTAACGGAGGTCTTGAAACGATACAACGCGCCTCTGTCTGTATGTATAGTACCACCAAGACATTTCACGCTATCTAACAAAATTGATCGTATTCTTGGAATAAATTTCATCACTCTTACGAAGTAACAGGTTGTACTGTTTAATGTACACATAAAATTGTTCTATCGAGCAGGCCGTAGTCCTACCCTTCAGATCTTCCTTTTCACAACATAGCGCTACCTACTCGGCAAATCTGCAATGTTTATAGCCGAACAATCAACGCCTACTAACACTCCGACGGTCCAGATCCCGTCTTTCAGCACAACCCACTCTGCTTCACCAAGGTCGCCAGTCTTTTGTAGTCCGCCAATAAATCTATAACAAGTGGTACGTGGTATCATGCTCGTTCGTTAATTGTACGAGATATATGTGCGAGAAACCGCATCATATCCATCCAACTTACCAGCGATCTCGCCGTGCCTCAAATCCTCCACCTTCGCGTCCAGAAACCTTTGTACTGGCGGGTCATGCCGATGGATTGTTGTAGCCGCAGACGTTCCCGCCATGTTAATGGCCGATGTGGCGCCTAGGGACTGCATCGCCTCGGATCGTGTCGTAGAGTTCGACTAGTGCAAGGAGAGAACGGATAATGGTGAAAAATAATGATGCAGTACAGAGCTAATCCCATACCGCCACAAGCGACCGTATTTCCAAACCAACCTACCCGCTGCGAGCTCGCTCTACTCTCCATAAAAGTCCCCACGAACCCTCCGCCACTCTCGCCCCCACTCCCGCCAACCCCCAACCCCGACCCAGGCCCCAACCCCGACCCAGGTCCCATCCCAGACCCCATATCCTTTAGCTCCTTCTGACTCTCTGGCTCCGGCCCGGCGGCCACAGCCGTTGCGGACGTGACCCTGCTCACGACATTCTTAACCTCCTCCATGACGGTCAGCCCAGGGACAACTAAAGTTGTGGTTCCCGACGCCGATGCGATGCTGGAGGCGCTAGACGCATTGCCGGACCCGCTGTTTGATACGAGCGACAGCTCGGACCCGCCCCAGAACCGGCTCCCGAGCCCGCCCAGCATCTTGTACGACGAATCCACCACCCCGCTGATCACTTTCAGCCCGCCACCGGCCATGTCCCCCGCCACGCCGACCAGGTCCGTTGAGGTGACGCTGACCTTGCGGGCAGCGACCGTGTTGGGGCGGAGGGAAGAGGTCGAGAAGGTGGGTTCGGGGGTGATGCCAATTGGGGTGGCCGAGGAATTATGCTTAATGGAGGAGGTCGCAGAGGTTGATTGGAGGTCGGTGACGTCGCTGGATTGGAAGAATGGATTCGTGTACGGGTGAATGGGAATGAAGGTATATGCAGATCAAATCAATGAACATGCTGGTGACGTGACTTACCTATATACTTTGTCCGCCGAGAGGCCTAACCCACCCAAGTTTGTCGTCTCAAGGAACGAAACCACTGCCAGCTAAAAAGAAAAATCTCAGACTTGTGCGCAGCCTCTACTTTCCAACATCAAAAATACAGAAACCACTATCAACCCACCAAATTCGTTAGACAATACGATGCCTCGCCGCTCAACCCATATCGCATCCGAAACCGCTGTATGTACCTACGAATAGAATGCCAACATCAGCTCAAAACCCTATTACAAATTCACACAATAACAACCACCTCGTATACGCACCTGAGGTTCGAGATAAACTTGGGTGGGTTCGACTTGACGACGCTGAAGATCAACAGCGGCAGCAGCACATCCGCACCCGACGACCGGATCTGCTGATCGTCCGCCCGCGCCAGACGCGTCGCCGGTGGCGTGGGATGACTTAGCACGATCGGCGCCGCGGAATCGGTGGCGCCTATGTCGGGTGGCGGCGACTGCTCCTTCTCCACCGTCTCGGTTTCTTTCTCAGTTTCGACGTTCAACGCGGTAGCGATGTCGGAATCTTTGTCTTGGATCGTGGTCAAGGCGGTTACTTCTGTCTGTACAGGATTTTCTACGACCGATGGTAGGGTGGCTGCTGGTAAATCTAGGTAAGGTTTGTCCTTGAATTTTTCCGTAAATTTCTCGATCGCATCTGAAAATGGAAGCCAACAAAATCGAAATTAACACCTACATGCGCTAATCATCATTACTAACCCCCACACTTCCAAGCCAACTCCTCTCCATCCCTTCCGAAACTCACCCACAACGACCCGATGGCAATTCACCAATATGGCCAACTTCTCCCCCGGCCCCCTCAGCGCGTTCATCTTCTGCAGCTCGGCTCCGCCCTGCCTCACCACCTCATCGATCTGCACCACCTCCTCCGGGTCATCCACAATCACGCCCAGATGCCTCAACCCTAACTCCAGTAGGTTCAACGCCGCGATGCGCGTCTCAAGTGCTTCGTCGTGTAGCTGGTCATCGCACAGTGGCATGGCGAATAGGCTGCGATGTGAATGGGATTAATGGAGAATTGGGCGTGCGATAAAATAATCGCGCAGAAAGAATCCGGACTCACCTATCGTATAGCTCCCCGCAGACGAACTTTTCCACACACTCCATCTTCTCGTTCACCTCAACCTCGGTCATATCGGCGTCGTCGTAGAACGACTCAAGCGACATGCGCACGTCCTCCATGAAATCTTGTATGTGCTCGCTGCAGAGCTCGGGCGTGCGTAGGGGTTTCTTGCGGAAGGCGGCAATAAAGCTAATTGGAGTCGGTAAGAGAGCACTCGTCGTAAGTCATGACGCGGCCAACCCTAAAAGCAAATGTAATGCTCGCTTTCCCGTATCCAGCAAGAAACACAATGCAGTGTGCTCGAAAATCGCGGTATCCCCATAAGGCCCAACCTACGGCCCCACCACCACTCACTCACTTTTGCAACTTCTCCATTAGCTTCGTCGAGATACCCTCCGGGGTCGATGCCGGTTCCTCCTTCACCTTCTCTTCCTGTTCCTCTCTCGCCGCCATCCAATGCATCACGTCCTTGCGCGACACGGGCTTCTGCACGAGCATAACGCTGATGTGAGATTTTTTTAGAGGCATCTCGACGTGGCTGGCGAGAATGTTGATGGAGACATGGTCCGGGGTCACGGAGATTGTGTCGAGGGTGAAGGCGTCAAAGATGGATCTGGAGGGAGAGGTGGTAATGGTTTGACTGAGAATTGTGATATGAAAATACTCCCGGGAGAATGTGGTTTGGTTGGTAGTTCCTTACTTTTTGGAGCCTGCTGTTTCCGAAAAGAGTTGTTGTGTTATTTCGCGTTCGGTAGGGAGGAGACCTAGTGCCACAAACTGGTCTCTGTGACAGTTGAAATGAAAAAGCGCAGCGTAGGTTCAGACATATGGCACGATCAAAGTATTTGAAGTGAAGGGGCGATGGTATTATTGATTTTTCACATACTTCTCAAAGCAACCCCGGATTCCGCTGAGCGATATAACCTGCGTCATATCATCTGCATTTTGATAAACGACGACGTGGTCTTCGATGAATTCCCGGTCGACGATAGCTGAGGGGTGTGACGGCTGGGAGACGGGGAGGAGAAGATGTGCCTGCATACGTGTGTTTTTGTCGCCATTTGCTCCGTGAGTGACTTGAAAATTCGAGCATGGGGTCCCTCCACCGACAAAATATTCGTCTCACCACCAACGCTACCAACCTTCTTGCTCAATAGCAACTGCACGATATCCTCTAGCTCCGGCACGTCGTCTCTTAGCTTCGACAGCGCGAGCATCCCCCATGCGTTGGTGGGAATCGGTATCGTCGACGTGGTGCTGGATACGGACGAGCTGCCTCTCGCGAAATTCGACAGGCCGGCGAGGCTGGGGCGCTTGCCGGTGGTCGCCATCTTATGCTCGGGCTGGCCCTCAAAGCTCGAGGTACGGAAAAGGTTGCCGGTGACCGAGGAGCGGCTGGTGGTAGAACCGGTGGAAGCTGTGTTTGTGGGTGCTGGACCTTGGCTACGGAACGCGTCGAACTTGAACATTGACATTGTTTACTCGGCTTGGGGGGGGGGAGTGTGTGGTTAGATGTATCGGGTGTTTCTTTCGATGTCACACATTGTGGCTGGGCGTCATTCTCAAATGTCCCAGTTTGGGAATGGGCGTGTCCATTGCATGCAAATCCTGTCTAGTCATGTAATTATATGCCCACTCCCCCCCCCATAATGTCATTCGACACCAGATACTTAATCTGAATGGTCACCTTGAGCCCCTTTTGTTCTTTTCGTCACTTATCCTGTCTGTGGAGCTAAAACATCTCTCCCGAGAAATAACTTTGCGCACGTGTTTGCCACACAATGGTCTCCTGGACTGATAGAGTGTGCATGGGAACCTACCAAAGCGAGTATTCGGATTGAGTCTCTAAGTATTGTTCCTCACAAGGCACGATGCTCAACCTTGGGGAAATCCCTTTCGGGATTCCAAGAGACCATTGTTCATTATTGAATTAATTACCTGGTCGGCGAGACAGCGAATGACTGGTTTTTCTTTTAACATGTCATCATTCCACTGCGCCACGAATCTATATAAGTCCCTGGCTCTTTAGTTTTTGCACCAGCGATACCGATTAGGCCTGCCAAAGATCCCGCGATTCAGATCTAGTCCCCGATCCATGTGGATGACAACTGGGTTGTCCTAGCGGAGGGTCACGCGATTTATGGCTATAGTATTCGCTTATCGTGTATGCAAGCGTCCGCTATTCCGACTTGTAATGTGAAAAAGCAAAACTGGGTCCCCTTCCCTTTAGTCGTGTTGCAGCTTCCTTCAACACGGACATCTGACAAAACCATTGTAATGCAATCAACCGATTTTGTGAGCGCGCAGGGTTGGCCACATGCCCTCCAAAATATCCTTCTCTCGACTACGCCATCATCATCGGATGCAACCGTGACATTGTTCATATTGCTAGTGCACGCTTACATCATTCGGTCAGGCGCGGCGTGTATCACCCCATATCAAAACTGGCCAAGAGCCCACATGGGTCAAGTCGCGTGCGCGTGGTTGAAAAACAGAAACAGGAAACAGGACATCCCGCAGACGCACCGTGGGATGCTCTTGAGCGGTGCGCATGGTCGAGATGCCGCGAATTATTTAGGAGCTGTCTGCTACCAGGTGGCACACTTGTCCTGTCTTATGGATCTTAAGTTGGCCGGTTGCAATTGGGGTGAACCATGGCGGATTGGGTGTTTGGGGGACCTGTGCATCGCACGGAGATGTTGTGCGTGTGGTACAGCTGATATTGATGATGATATGGCATAGTAGAAGTGGTTTTATTTTTATTAATTATGTAATGATGCATTAGGGAGAAAAAGGGAAACCAATGTCCTGTTTAGTCGCGACGGAGCGGAATATCTTTTTGGTGAGCTGTGGCGCGAACGGGAAATAGGTGGCTGCAGGTTGCAGGCCAAAAGACCGCAGCTGTGGCGGATCCTCGACACTGGCAATAACTCACCACTGAGAAAACAAAAATCGATCGATCTGCTAGGAATAAAAGGAGCCCAAATCACTTGTGAGTTCACAATTGGGCTTCTCCGAAAAGGCGATCGGCAGGGCTGTGTTCCATACAATAACGGCAAAGCGAATGGCCATTGGTGTTTATTTGTAGATGTAGAGGGAGAGATTGGTGTTTATTTGTAGATGTAGAGGGAGAGGGTGGGAGGGAGAGAATGTTTGCCAAACAACAAACACGAGTCAAATTCAAAAAAAAAAAGGGGGGGGGAGTCAAATCTGATAGCGACTTTGACTTTTCGCAGTCTGATGACGTACAATTTGATGGATTGGTCCCATTTGGTCCCTCCAAACTCTCACAGCCTCTGCAGCTCGTTCCGACATTCCCCACCGCTTAGACCATCCCCTCCATAAAATACCCAACAGCTGCCCAATATGAATGAGATGGACGCCTTCAACTTCGCTGGTGAATCCATCGACACGTCTCTAAGGTATCCCACCATTTTAGCCCGGACCTTGTGTCCGAGCTGTGACCGCCACGAGGGGGAACGTCTGCCCGGCCTCTCGTATCTTTAACCTTCGCGGGGAACTACGGACAACGCCTACGCCTACACAGCGGAACGGGCCGTGGTGTGCTCGCTGTCCTTGTGGCCCAACCCTTCCGCGCGTCAGTCTGTTCGGGCGCTGGACCCGATAGGCAACCCCCCCCCCCCCCCCATCTGACCCTCTTTACCTCGCGCACCTTCTTTATACCATAGAAAACTTCTCGCCAAAGTCCACCTCCCTAAGGAATCCCAGCAGATTGACCGCGTGATCGAATCGTTTGCTAAACGCTGGCACGCATGTAATCCGGGGCTCATGAGCTCGGCAGGTACCGTATCAATAGTTTATGGGATTTCTTCTCATGCCTTAATTTTTCTCTCGATTCTTTTTTTTTTTCTTTTTTGTGGAGATTTCGATTTGATGCGGAGTGTTGATTTCAAATAAATGAGGTCAATACAATGCCATCGTCCTCGATCATTCAATCCGAGTCACTGGTTAGACACTTCGAACGAAATCCCATCGCCCAAAGATCTTCACGGCACGACACATCCATGCTTACTGAATTCACGATTCATCTTATCACACTTCCTTGAAACCCCAATCGTAAACGGAACCCGTACAGACGGCGCCTACGCCGTGGCTTTCTCGATCCTGCTTCTTCACACGGACGCGCACAACAAGAACGTGAAGAACAAGATGAATAAGGAGACCTTCATCTTGCGTACGAAGTCGATCGAGGGCGGAGAACAGATTCCGCAGGAGATTTTGGATGTAGGTATCGGACCGAGACAGACCACCTTTTTTTTCCTTTATTACCATTGATAGTCGGAAGTGACCAAGGCGTCATGTATTTGGACGATTGGCGGAGAGAAGCAACCAAACAGGCATTCACTGACTCCCATTCTATCACCTCTGCTTTTGCCGACAGATTATGTTTGACAATATTGTATTCTCCAAATTCGTCTATGCCGAGGATGACATGGACGCAAACAGCCAGTTACTGCTCAAGGGAGCTGACAAACAGTCGACATGGTTCGTGAAGCGCGGGAAGAGCGAACCGAGTTTATTGGGAGCACAGCTGGTGAGTTTCAATGGCCGGCGCATACACAATGGAGCGAAGATGGCTGGGCATGACAGAAGGTGTATGTGTCGTCCGGCGTCGCTCTGTCCCTTCAGGTGGCTTGCCGCATTTCGGGCTCTGTATAGAGAGTTGCTGCGAATTCGCCTTTCGCTAGACGAATTCTTTTTTTTTTTAATCGATCATAATGACACGTTCACAGACTTTGACATCAGATTTCTGCCCGAAGCTCGACCAGCTCATGCCTCCGGAAAACCCTTACAGCTATAAAGGCACACTTGTAAATCTAAATATACAGCAAATCCACCGAGCCTTCGCTATCGCACAATCCCTTCGTGTCACGGGCGTACGCAGCCGTCAACCGGATGGGACCAGCTCCACTGCTTCCCTACCACCGGGAAAGGCAGCCTCCATTAATGCAAATAGCATCGCCGATTCCGCTTCCATTTATGCCTCACTTGGCCCGCCACGCGATGACACCTACGGCCTCAAAATTGCAAAAGCCGGAGTCCTGGAACGCAAATTTGACCTTGCACAGGGTGGCAAGAAGTCGAGCGTCCGCGGCTGGCGCCGGTTCGGAGTGATCCTCAGCGGGAGCCAGTTGATCTTCTTCTCTGATGTCTCGGCCTTTCTCGACCAAGTTGAGGAAGCGGACCACCACACCCGCACCACCTCCCCGACATCCACATTGCAACAGGTAGTCCCTGAAAACCTCACCCGCACGGTTACCAGTTCGGATGAAGTCGCCTCCCTCAATGGCTCCTCCACATCATCCTTCGATCAACATCGCTCCGAACCCCTCTCCCCAGCGTCGACTCACGTACAACCCCTGCTTATGGCGCAATCGTCTTTCTCAGGCTCCACCAACTCATACTCCACCATCTCCAGTAACGCCCCGACGCGTACCACCCTCCTTCGCCCGTTCCAGATCTTGTCGCTAGGATCATCCGTCTGCCTGTATGACGCCACGTACAACAAGTACTCGCACGCCTTCCGGCTTATCGCAGGAGACGGGCAGCAGTTCATGTTCAGGGCCGAGAGCGAGGAGGAGATGAATGACTGGATTGGGAAGATAAACTATGCAGCAACGTTCAAGACCGCGGGGGTTAAGTTGAGGGCAGCTCATCATGGACGTAGTGGCGCAAGAGGCAAGGCGAGGAGAGAGGAGGCAGAGAAGAGGGAGGAAGTCATGAGGGTGGGTGGTCTTGTGATTTCAAGAGGCGTTGGAAGAATGATTTTAAGATGGACAAAGTCGGTCGTGGTTTTCTAGTAGGAAGGGGGATCCACATATCTTGAGTCGCAAGTTTTAATTACTCTTCCCTTTTCTATGCTGCTGGCCCCCCCCCCACACACACACATACACATACACACAAATAGACCGAACTCGAAGACATTAATGCCAAGATCGCGCAACTTACCGAAAAACTCGACCGTGACCTTCGGCTTCGACTTAATCTAATCGTGATGGTTCCTTTCCAGAAATCGACCCGCGACCGCATCATCCAATATTCCGAATCGGTCGGTCAACGTCTAAAGTCCCTTCGTATCATTCTACAGCAGCTCGAGTGCTATCGTGAAATCCTCGAAAAAGATCTATTTACCTCCCAGGATGCCCACCACCGCATTCACTACTTGCAACATGGACACAAGAATTTGCGGTATCTCGGCGATAACGATCTTACCCCAAAAAGCCGCATGCACCGGAGCATGTCGGCCAGTGGACCCGACGGGATGCGACCAGATGACGAACGCCTTTCTCCCTCGTTGATGCTGACTACACCTACCACGGCTGGAAGCCAGGTATTCTGGGCCAATAACGGTGGCGTGTCCTCTTCCACCGCACAGCTTTCCCCAACCACAGACATCTACGGTGAGCACTACGCACCGCCTTCCTCACGAGACCCCATATCCTCGACATCGCACCTCGCGGTTCAGCCCTCGCCTTCGCGAAGCACTGACATTCCTCACACGCCCTTCTCCCCCGAGTTCTACGATCCGGTCGAGCTCGAGGCTCGGCTCCGGAGGCAGGAGGGCGTGGGACGCAGGCAGGCGATGACCAGGAGGCGGACCATATTCATGGATGAGGTCGACGAAAACGGAGAGCCCGTACAGGATCCCGCAGGGACGAGGAGGTCTTCGTGTCCGCAAATCCCCCCGGTGGACCCGGGCATGCTAACCGAACCCATGTCCCTTGTGCCGGATTTGACGAGCTTGGAGATTGGCGATCGCAGCAAGCCTCCAGCAATGCAAGTGACAAATCATGGCGGCATCTATTCGTTTACGGGACGGGCTTCCGGCGAACATTCGCGTGGGTCATCCTCTCGACGTGGTTCTACCAATGGCGACAGCCCCGTGAAAGCGGTGCGGGGGGTGTGGGACTGGGCTGCGGCGGCGGCCAAGTCCGCAACCACAGTGATCAAGGGCACGGTGGCCGGCGCGCGGGACGAATTATCGTCTCCTCGCGGGAGCCCGCATGGCAGCCGTCCCGCCTCCCCGTCACCGTCGACCTCGACCGCTAGCCAGATGGAGAAGATGATACGCCGCCGCAGCCAGAGCAACCCCATCAAGCCCAGCTTGGCCATCGTGTCTGCCGCGCACATGTCAGCATTGCTGAGCGTACCCAACGCCACCATCGGGGACTTAGAAGGTGTGACACACACCGGCAGAGAGAGGAGCAATAGTGACTCGTCATTCCTGCGCGAGGATGACGAGCTGAGCGTGGTGATGGTGGATGAGGATGTGGCTGCCGCGGAAGAGGACGCGGAACGTAATGGGCTGATTGTGATGGAGGATGAAGACGAGGATGGGGAAGATATCGAAGTGGTGGATTTGGTTGAGAGCGAGAAGGATGCGGGCGAACAGGTCCGTCAGGTTGAAGAGGCGGGCGGGGGAACGTCCGAGTGACTATGGGTGGAGAAGGTCGATCGTCGATCGCCTTCTCACAACTTTTATCATCATTACGTTGTAGATAGGACTAGTACTATTCGCGATTGGTTGGATGAGGGTTTTATGGATCTCGGGGGAGAGTCATGGTGCGACACCTGGAGTTAGCGGGCGTTCGAGGTGACTCGGAGGATGCGGGATTTCGGGACAGGGCGAAAGAGGGGATTTTGGGAGCGGTGCGCAGGCAAACATCGTTCCGTATTGGAGGATTGAGCTCGTTGGATCCAAGGGGGGGAAGGAGGGGGAGACCTCGCTTGACGTTTGGACGACGGCGAGATGATGTCTACTGGTGGTGGATCACGGCAGTGGCGATGGCAAGATGTAGACTGCGTGAATTATTTTTGGATTCTACATCACATCTCGAGGATTCATCAACAACCTCACGCGACATTCGCAACATTTCATCAAGCGGCAACGAGAACGACATTAAGCGCCGACCTGATGTAGGAGACAATCTTCCTTTGTACATTAGCGACATCAAGAATTTGATGGAGTTCACGAAAACTCATCGGGCGAGCTATTTGTCATCAGGATACCTACGTCTAGAAAGTGGAACGTTATGGAGGTTACCCGATTTTCTTGATACTAGTCAGATTGGCGGGGTAGGATATTAGGTTGTAGATCTGTACCAAAACGTGTCTGTAAAATAGGAAATAGGAGGACTTTTTGATGCGGTAAGACAATGCCATAGGTATTTATCATTTTTGCCGCATTCACTCTATTCGACTTGGTTATATATCAGTTGTAAATATCTTCTGTATTCTGCATTGAATTTTTCCTGCTTCTCTGCGTTCTTTCGCCGTCATTTGGACATGAATGTTGGTACCTACTTATTGGCACAATGCACGGTGACTTGGTTGGACACCACCCTTAACCACGATGGAGTTCCCCGTCTTATGCTGACGGAGAAGGTACAGTTGTTGAAATCAAGGCTCCAGCCTTCTCTTCCTTGACGCCATTGGCATCCTCCCCTCAAACTCGAGCAGCCGTTTCAAACGAAGAGAAGCTAGGGGCCGAGAGAGTACACTGGGGTTTGTTGGCCGAATAGAAGCATTGATGAAATCGAATGGAAGAATGAACAAGCAGCGCTTGCTAAGCTGTGTCCGAGGTTATGAGAGAAGGGATTGAGATACAGCCGGGTAACTTGTTTTTTTTTTAACAGTCCCCGGTGCGATGTTGGAGCGTTTCTCGCTGGCGCTTCTCGTCGTCAACGTGGATGGGTTTCTTTATTCCAATGTGCACGTGCAACCCTCGTCGTTGATTCCGGGTGCTAGTACGACGGTATCCGAAGCGTATGATCTACTTCTGACCATGATATCATTCAGGAACCGACCTTGTAAATTCTCAACCAAAAA
>RBNI01003915.1:0-14971 GCA_003990745.1 Jimgerdemannia flammicorona
TTTTTTCTATAGGCTGTAGCCTCATTTATTAACTACATATCTATAACATGCCACATATCCTCATACAACATCAGTAGCCCCATTCCACCCCAATCTCAACCCACCTTCACCCTCATCCAGCCTTGCACCTTTAGGGTGTGAGTTGCAACCTCACTGCCCGAGTAACTAGATCCTCCTACCCGGCCTGCCCCACTCAGTGGGTATGAGTTGTGAGCCTCAACTACCTCAAGTACTTGGCATCTAGTGCACCTGACCTATCCCTATTAGTGCCTCCTGTCTTGCCCATCTAGCCTGTCTTACCCATCTTGCCTGCCTGTGTTGCCCATGTTACCCATGTTGCCCATCTTACCCATCTTACTCATCTTGCCTGTCTTGCCCATCTTGCCTGCCCATATTGCCTGTGTTGCCTATATTGCCTGTATTGCCTGTGTTGCCCGTGTTACCCATATTGCCTGCCTGTGTTACCTGCCCATGTTGCCCATGTTGCCCATGTTGCCCATTTTGCCCATTTTGCCCATCTTGCCCATGTTGCCTGTCTTGCCATCTGCCCATCTTGTCTATGTCACCCATCTTGCTGTCTTGCCATCTTGCTGTCTTGCCCATCTTGCCTATCTTGCCTGTCTTGCCCATCTTGCCTGTCTTGCCCATCTTGCCCATCTTGCCTGTCTTGTCCATCTTGCCTGTCTTGCCTATATCGCCCATCTAGTCATCTTGCCATCTTGCCTGTCTTGCCCATCTTGCCCATCTTGCCCATCTTGCCCATCTTGCCCGCCCATGTTGCCTGTGTTGCCTGTGTTGCCCGTATTGCCCCCCATGTTGCCTGTGTTGCCCGTGTTGCCCGTGTTGCCCCCCATATTACCCATATTGCCCATGTTGCCTGTGTTGCCCATTTTGCCCATTTTGCCCTTGTTGCCTGTCTTACTGTCTGCCTGTCTTGCCCATGTCGCCCATCTTGCCATCTTGCCATCTTGTCCATCTTGCCTGCCCATGTTGCCCATGTTGCTGTGGACATGTTATTGTCGATCGGTATATATTGCATTCAATTTGAAGTGCTCAATATGATGAAAGGTGGACAAATAGTTGGGGTTAAGGAGGATAAGTAGGTGAATGTTCTGAAGAAAGAGATAGAATAAGTCTATAAGTATCAGAGCTGATACTTTAATGTGGGGTGAGGAGAGACCAGAAACTCCTGAAGAGAAGAAAATTGGTAATCTATACTGAATGTATACAATGATATATAATTTGGCTGCAGAGGAGCTGGGAGATGTAGACTTGAGAGTTATTAGCAAAGTATACTGAAAGAGAGTAATATAGAGAGATAGAGTGGTAGAGACTCTGAAGGCTGAGGTATTGATAATATATCTAGAAGAGGAGGAGTTTGAGGCAGAGGTAAAGAGAGAGGTAGAATTGGCAGCAGCTGCTGGGGAATGGGCCACCTTCTGGTGGAAACAGTGGTATAGATTATAGCTTTAGCAGAAGGTATACTCAGAGTATAAGGAGGAGATGGAGACAAAGAATAATGAAGCATTGACAGAGATACTGGTTAGATTAGAGACTAAGAGGGTTGAGAAAGAGGAGACTGCTATAGAGCATGAACTAGACTTAGCTCAAAAGGAGATGAGTATAGAGCTATAAAGTGGGTAGGATTACTATACCATATTCAATATAAATAGTATAACAATATTTTCATACTAAATATAAATAGTCAGTAAAGTTCTGTGAGGTGTCAAAACATTTTCACTTAGCTGAAGAGATTGGAGACCAATCTTTTTTGGTACTGAGAGGAAGACTTGGATAGGCAGAAGTGGATAAAGAAATGGAGTAGTATAGTAGTTAGAGGAGCAAGGTTGGAATTCTGGTATGAAGTAGCAAAGAAGAATTTTGTAAAGTTGGAGACTGGGGTGGCTGATTAGTCTAAGGAGAGTGGCATAGATCAGAGTAAGAGTTAGTAATTGTTGGGGACTCTTTTGCTCAAACCACTAAGAGCAAGCTAAGCCACATGGGCATCTTTTTGTGAAAAGCAACATATTTTCAAGTTTTCACTTCACCTACACTAGTACTAGGTGCAGCAAGAGTCTGGCAACAAATTACAATAAGTTCCATCAAGTTTCATTAAGTTTTCGTCAAATGATGACTTAAGATTCATCAGGCTCTGAGTGCTTGGAGAGGAGGAGGCCTGGCCTAGGCCTCCCTAAGAGCTTTGCAGCAGCAGCAGAGGTTGGTGCTACTGCTGGTGGGACAGGGGGTCAGGGGAGGACTGTGGGTATCGAGAGCTGGCACACTGTGGTGGGGAGCAGAAGGGCTACTGCTAGGCCCATGGGGGTAGGGCAGGGGAGACATAGTGTTGACAGGGGGGGGAGACAGATGACTGGTCAGATAGTGGGTCAGGTGACAGCCAGGGGACAGAGAGGTCTGGAGGAGTAATGGCTGGGACTGGTATTCCTGGGGATGGGCTAGTAGCTGGGTCAGAGGCAGGGGGAGTGACTGCTGGTGGGCTTTCAGGAGCTGGAGGGGTGACTGCATGTGTCTTGGGAGGCAAGGGGAAGTTGATGATGGCTGCTGGCTCTGGTGAACTGGTGGTGTGCCCTTTCTTCCACAAATTGGTGTTGATATGGACAATTTCTGCAAATTTTCTGGGTCTGGATATGTCTGCCAGAGAGGTGTTGCAGCTGGTGGATGAGGAGGTTGCTGGTGCAGAGACTCTGAAGTTTATTCCATCAGTGGAGGCAGTGGAGATTGGCTTTATGGAGAAGGAGGGGATAATGAAGGCCCTGGAGAAAGAGTTGGTAGTCAAGGATGTCAAGGTTGGAATGACAAGATGCTTGAGGTGGGATCCATATGCCATATACCTGATGGTTGAAGGGCTGCCAACTCTAGAGAGACAGGAGACTAATGAGATAGTGGCAAAGATACTGGGGGGCTTTGGTGAGATGGTCGACTTCAGATTCATGTTCTGAGAGAGGACCAAGCTGAGAAATGGCAACTGTGAGATAATAGTAAGGCTGGAGGGCAAGGAGGCCACAGGGCTAGAGAGGGACTGACCAGAGGTGATTCAGATTAGTGATCAAGAGTGCAAGGTATGGAGAAAGAAGAGATCTGAGCAGGAGGAGGAATTGTTACTTGCTCTAGAGAAAAGAGAGACAGTGAAGGATTTGAAGAAGAGGAGATGGGAGGAGTTTGCTAAGGACTGGGTCTGGGTCCCCACAGATGAGAGGAGAAAGAGATGGTAAAAAGAGAACTGGGAACACCTGCAGACAGTCCTTCAGGGCTCAAAGACAGAGGAGATAGCAAGGAAGAAGGCAGCCAGGAGTCAGATAGAAGGGGTAGAGACTGCTGAGGCATCATTTTTGCAGCTGAGTAGTGTGGAGAGTTTAGCTCATACACTAGTAACAGGGAAGTAGGCTAATAAGGAGGAGGTGGGAGATGGTGGTTTTGAGGACATCACTGAGATAGTGCTAGAGACGTGGCCTCTAATGTCTTGGCTGACAGGGAGATACTTCAGGAGTTGAGCAGGACCCCCAGGCTGGCCACTCCTGGGCCTCTGGCAATGACCACCAATAGTTGGTACCAGGCAGTGCTAGAGGAGCTTATGGAGGAAGATATCAAGGAGGTGGATGTATTTCATAGATCCCAGGAGGCTTGGAAGGGGTTTCTCAATATTACTTTACAAGGACTGAAGTTGGTGACAACAATGGTAGTAGTACTACTGAATAATAAGGGGTATGAGATCAATGAGAGCAGGATGGCTGATATCAGGAAGGTGGAAATGGAATGAGTGGATACATTCTATAGTAGTGCAAATGGGGCATATGTAGAGAGTGATCTGTGAGGACCAAAAGAAAATAATCTGTAGCAGAGCTGAGAAGATGGTGGAGATTTCAGCAGAACTTTAAACATTTCTATTAATGATGATGAACAGTATATATATATTATCTCTAAATGTCAATAGTCTATAAGATGGAGTTAAGTGGTAGCATTTGTTTTGTTGGCTGAAAGTCATGAGGTATGATGTAGTACTTCTTCCAGATATTCAAGCCTATGGTGAGCAGAACTATGAAGAGTGGAGTAGAGAATGGTATAGTGGTACTGGTTGGAATAGACAGATGGGCATCTTAGTGGCTATTGGTAGAGATGAGCTTATATAAGTAGGAACCTATGGTGATTAATTGATATGGGGTAGATTGAAAGGAGGTACAGATGATAGACTAGTAGTGAGCTCTATTTACCTGCTAGTAGTTGGCAGAGAGTGAAAGCAATGGGTGGAGAACTGGCTGGTATGGGAGGGTCAGGAGGAGGTAGAGTTGGACATTCTGGGGGGGGACTTTAATATGTTTTATGACAGAAAGCTAGATAGGTCAGATGGTGGGGTAGGAGTAGTGGTTTCAGCTGGACTTTCTCAGTGGCTCCAGGTAGAGAGAGATATGGGATTGGTTGATGGTATCTGACAGCATTAAGGAGAAAAGCTGGGGCCCTTTTCTCAGTAGCATCTGGTAGAGACAAGGATTGATTGGATCCTAATGGCTGAGGGTTGGGGAAATGTGCTGGACACTGCAGAGGTATAGTAGTGCCCTTCATCAGATCATTGGAGAGTAGAGGCATGCAGCAGATTTCAAGTGGTCAGTAGAGGCAAGGGCTGCTGGCAGCTCAATATAGCTCTCCTCTAGAGGAAGACAGAGAGGGACCAATTTGTAGAGATTGCTAAGCAGGAGGTGACATAGTAAAAGGTGGAAGGAAAACAGTTAGAACAGTAGTGGGGTAAATTTAAGCATCTGGCTGATACTTATTGGTAGGATGTAGGGGAGGTTGCTGGAAAGGAACAGATAGATAAGGAGAGAAGAGTGGAGCAAGGACTGTAATAGAGGTTGAGGCTAATGAAAGGGGGAAATTTGTCAGGGGAAAAGCATATCTGATTGACAGCAGAGGTGGCCAAGTTACAGCTGGATCTAAAGGCAGCTGAGAATAGAGTGGTGGATGACCTGTTGGTAAGACTGTGGACTAGGCAGCTGGAAGAAGGAGAGAGGCCTATGAAGTATCTATCAGGCATCTTGAAGGCCAGAAAGGTGTGGTACAGCTGGGCCTCAGTATTGCAAGAGGATGATACTAAGGTCACAGGTACTGCAGAAATGCTAAGTGAGATTACTGGCCAGTAGTGGGCCCTTTGGCAGAATGAAGGGGGACCAGTGAAAGGAGAAGTACTGCAAGAGGATAATGACAATTTTTTGGGCAGTTGGCCAGTGGTAGCATAACCTGAGATGGGTGAGGCAGTAATGAGCAGAGTGGCCCTTGAAGAGGTGTTGGAAGTACTGGGGAAAATGCAGGTAGGCTCTTTGCCAGAGGAGGATGGGCTGCCTTGGGAATTCTGAAAGGAGTTCCAGGTTGAGTTTGGAGTCTGGCTAGTAGAAATGGCAAACTTTGTTTTAGAGGAGGGCAGCTGGATTGGCAACAGATCCTTAGGGCTGGTCTCTCTACTATATAAGGAGAAGGGGAATTGGCAGATATGGTGGAATTGGTGGCCAATCATATTACTGAATGTGGTTAGAAAATTGGTATCCAAGATTCTGGCCAGGAGGATGCAACAGTAGATTGGCAGACTGGTGGGTGAGGACCAGTGAGGTTTTGTCAAAGGGAGATAGATTAGAGATAATACTACCTAGGTGCAGAATGTTTTGAAGGGGTGCAGGAGTTGGCAAGTAGATAGATGGATGGTCTTCCTAGATCAGGAGAAGACATATAACAGGGTGCAGTAGAATTATCTTGAGATAGTGCTGCAGAAGACAGGGTTCAGTGCAATAGAGATGAGGAGATTGATGAGCCTAGTACAAGGCTATAG
This sequence comes from Jimgerdemannia flammicorona, assembly GCA_003990745.1. Classification (NCBI taxonomy): domain Eukaryota; kingdom Fungi; phylum Mucoromycota; class Endogonomycetes; order Endogonales; family Endogonaceae; genus Jimgerdemannia; species Jimgerdemannia flammicorona. Next base: position 5,831 of record RBNI01003915.1, read on the forward strand.
AGTGGTGATACTGATGAATGGGTGGAGTAGTCTGGAATTTGCCTTAGGGAGAGATGTATTACAGGGTGACCTTCATCCACCTTTCTTCTGTACAATTCACATTACACCAACTTCAAGCAATAGTTTTCAATACAACTCAGAGAAAAGATACTATAAAAATCTCATTGAGTAAGAGTTCTGACAGATGTGCTGGGTCAGGTGGACCTGGGGCTTTTGGCTGGCAGTATGTGGGGAGAGGTTATGGACTGGGAATGGGGAATTTTGGAGGTTTGAAGGGTGGAGAAGGCTCTGGAGGAGGTCTGGTATCAGGTGGAACTGGGGGAAAGCCTGGGCCCTCTAGCTTTGTGGACAAGGTGAAGGTAAGTAAGTAGCCAGCTAGAACTTGGGCTGGTGCTGCTGAGGGGAAGGGCAAGGCTAGCATTGGGAGGGAGAGCAGTGCTCTAGGGAGGGATGTGGGCATAGGGGCTTGAGGTGCTGTAACTGGGGGTGTGACTGCTGATGGGAGTATAATAGGGAATTAGGAAAAAAAAAGAGATGTGACAGCAGATGGCAAGGTGGGGCAGGGGTTCCTGATGCAGAGGGGGGATCTGGCAGATGGTGTGACAGGGCTGATAGTGGCACCATTACTCAAGAAGACAATTTTAGAATTTGCAGCTACTTTGTACTTCTGGGGCTTAGCAGTGATGGCAAGGAGAGTCCTGGGGATTATCTTGAAGCAGGTGGCTGGAGCTGTCTCAGTGAAGTTCCTGAAGGGTCTGGAGGAGGTTGAGGTGGGCTTTGAGGAGGTGGGTCCACTGGATGAGATACTGAAGACTGGAGTGACAGTTGGGGAAGTGGTGGTCTCTATAGTGTATTATCTGAGATGGGACCCCAGGGTGGATCAGTTGCTGGTGAAGGGGGTGTCAATGGTTATGGTGGTCAAGATAAGGAGGAGGGTTGAGGAGGTGATGGCAGAGTATAGTGATGAGGTTGATATTGATTTCCAGATATAGGAGAGGACCACCATCAGGACAGGGGATGTTGACATCAGAATTCAACTGGCAGAGAAGGAGGCCACTAGGAAGATGAGTGACTGGTCAGTGGTGATGCTTTGGGGGGCTTTCAGTTGTCAGGTGTCAAGGGTGAAAGGGAGTGAGGAGGAGGACAAGGATATGTTGGAGGCTCTGGAGGAGATGAGTGGAGCTGTTGAGTAGTGAGCAAAGGTATGGAAGTTATATAAAGAGTCAATACATCTGGAGATTATTAATGGAAAACATATTCACACTAACAGGAGGCAGTGAGAGAGGGCTCAATAGTGTAGGAGATAGAGGGAGCTGCTGGTGAGTATGGAGGAAGAGATGAAGTTGAAGGTTATGGGCACTAAGGAGTCTGAGAGAGTGGCAGTGAGTTTCTGGGCTAGTAAGGGAGAAGGAGATATGAAGGAGGACCTGGAGAGGGATAGGAAAACACTGTACAAGGACCCATTTGCAGATGATATATTTGAAGTCTGGAAACAGGTCATAGATAATACTCCCCCTCTAGTCTAGTGGAGTCCAGCTACAAGGGGTCAAGAGGTGCTCAGTGGGTGTACTTTTGGGTTCCAGACTTGATGAAGGACAGACAGGTGGTGGCAGTTGGTGAGAATGAGCTGGTGGATGTCCCAGAGAAGGAATGGGATGAGACAGCCAGTGTTGGGGCAGACACCATGATGCTAGATGCAGGAAGGCCTGGGATACCAGGAGGGAAGGAGGTGGGAAATCTGCTATAGATGAGTAAGATGATAGACAACTTCACAGCTGAGGAGTTGGGGGAAGTGGACTTATGTGTGATACCTGAGAAGCATTAGGCACAGATTCTGCATGAAGATGGAGTGGTGGGGGCACTGAGGGCAGAGATACTTATAACTTCTGAAGAAAGAGGGATATGAGGTTGATAAAGAGAGAGAGGCTGAGCTAGCAGTCATTGCTGGTGAGCATGCAGTCTACTATTGGGCTGAGTATCATGGTTTGTAACTCTGGCAGAAGGCATCCTGGAGTATTATGAGGACTTCAAGGAAAAAGAGGATGGGGCAATGGCTGAACTTCTGGTTGGGTTGGAGGTACAGGTAGTAGAGGAAAAGGAACTAGCTACAGAGCATGACTTGGAATTGGCACAGGAGAAGTTAAATGTAGATTTGTAGAGAATGGGATTAATAATCAACATTATTCATTATGAATAGTACAACTAACATTTTATCTCTAAATATGAATGGGTTATAGGGATCTGGGTAGTGTAAGAACATTTTTACTTTGCTTAAGAGATTGGAGGCAGAACTCTTTTTACTATAGAATGTACAGTGTGATGATGAGGAAGATCAGGTGGCATGGACTAGAGAATGGGGAGGAGCTACTGCTTGAATTGACATAGTGACAATTCTGGTGAGGAAGGATAGAGGAGATTTGGGAGAAATCAGGAGCTGGGGTGACTGTTTGGTATGGAGAGAATGGCATTGACCTGGGTGGGAATTGGTGAAGGTTGGCTCCTGCTACTGCCCTATAGTTAGGGGGGAGCAGATTGAGTGGATTAGGGATCTTTTGGAGGAAGGCAGTCTCTTAGAGGAAGGATTAGATATTTTGAGAGGTGACTTTAATATGGTGCAGGATCTATGGTTAGATAGAACTGATGATGAGAGGAGTACAGGTGGGAGGAGTGGTGGTTTGGATGTATGAAAGGAGATGGAGAACCTTAGCTCCCTAGGTGATATGGGCAGGTTGCAGTGGGGCAATGCAAGGGTCTACATGTACTGAGTGAATGGACTGGACATGAGGATTGACTGGATTCTGACAGCTGAATGTTGGGGTGTTGATGTCTGGAGGACTCTGGAGGTGGAGTGGTGCCTATGGTCTAACTACCAGGGGCTATTGGGGTAGGGGCAGTTTGGGGGGAGTGGAGATGGACTCAGATATTGGTATCTTAACTCCTCTCTGCTGGCTGAGAAGGTGTTGTGAGACCCATGGGTGGAGGACATCCAAGGGAAGTTTACTAACTAGATATGAGAGGGCTCATCTGTGAGTATCCATTAGATAAGGTTGAAGGAGACTGTGAGGGTTTATTGGAGAGGAGCTGGTAGGGAGGCTGAGAGACAGCAAAGGAAGCAAGTAAGGTGTGCCTCCAATAGGCTGCTTCAATTGCAGATGGAGTGGGCTTATTTGCTTTCTTCTGAAAAGGTAGATGATTGGAGGTTGGAGTGGGTAAAATTGGAGATAGTGGAGCTGCAACAGATATTGAGAGAGGAGGAGGAGATTTGTACATCTTTCACTAGTACCATTTGGGTGACACAAGACTCAGACAACACTTTTTACAATGTTTTTGGTAATAGATGACTATCGACATAGATGGCAACAATTGCACTGGTGAGCATACTGGCCAGGGAAGCAGTGGGGTCTTTGGCTGCCAGCAGGTGGGGAAGAGGGGAGATGGTTTGGGGATGCCAGGGGCCTTGATGGCTGGCTGAGGCACTGGTGGTGGAGGGAGGGGTGGCCTGAGGCAGCAGGAAGAGGAGAGGTAGACCTTTGATAAGGTTAAAATGGGAAGAATGGCTTCTGGTCTGGATAGTTGGCTGGGCCTGGGGAAGGTGTTGACAGCTACTGCTGGAGGACAGAAAGGAGGGCCCAGGGGAGTGTCTGGTGGTAAGGGAGGGGGGGGAGTAGGGGCTGGATATGTAACTGCTGATGGGGTCATGACTGGGGATCTGGAAAAAAATCCAGATATGATGGCAGTTGATGGTTCAGAACAGAGGGTGGGCCCAAGGCCTGGGGATCTGACAGATGGGGTGATGGGCATGGTGTCAGTACCGTTACTCAAGAAATCAATGTCAGAATTCGCCATCACAATGTGTTTCAGGGGCTTGGCAGTGACTATGAGGACGATCTTGGGGCTGGTGGTACAGGAGGCAAAAGGGGCAGTGTCAGTGAAGTTTTTGAAGGGGAAAGAAAGAGTCAAGGTGGGGTTTGAGGAAGAGGATACATTGCTGGCTACTATGGAGAAGGGTGTGATAGTGGGTGGGGTTGTGGTCCCTATTGCCAGGTACATGTGCTGGTACCCCCGAGTGGTACAGTTGATGGTACTGGATCTTCCTACCTTGTTGAGGGAGAGGGCCAGGGAGCTGATTGTGGGGGCAGTCAAGGAGTATGGCAAGATTGTGGACATTGGGTTCAAGATCTGGGAGGGTATGGAGCTCGAGACTGGTGACATTGACATTCAGGTGAGGCTGGCTGAAAAGGAGAATACAGGAACAATATGACCAACACCTTTCTCCAGTACAATTCACATTACACAAACTTCAAGCAATGGTTTTCAACACAAATTGGAGGAAAGGTATTATAAAAATGTCATTGAGCAAGAGTTCCAACAGGCATGCTGGGTTGGGTGGACCTGGGGCTTTCAGCTGGCAGCATGTAGGGAGGGGTTATAGCCTGGGGATGAGGGCCTTTGGGGGATCGAAGGGTGGCAAGAGTTCTGGAAGTGGGCTGGTGGCTGGTAGCAATAGGGAGAGGCCTGGCCCCCCAAGTTTTGTGGATAAGGTGAAGGAGAGTGAGTGGCTGGCTGGATCTAGGGCTGGTGCTGCTGTAGGGAAGGGCAAGATGAGCTAAGGGAGGGGGGGAGGTACTCAGGCAGGAGATGTAAGCATAGGTGCTGGAGGTGCTGTGGCTGGGGATGGAACTGCTGATGGCAGTGTGATGGGCAATCAGGAAAAAAAAAGAGATGTGACAGCAGATGGAGGCACAGGACAGGGGGTTCTGATGTGGAAGGGGGACCTGTCCGATGGTGTAATAGGGCTGGTGGTGGCACTATTACTCAGGAAGTCAATCTTGGAGTTTGCAGTGATACTGTGCTTTCGAGGCTTAGCAGTGATGGTGAGGATGGTCTTGGGGCTTGTCTCGAAGCAGATGGCTGGAGTGGCCTCAGTGAAGTTCCTGAAGGGCCTGGAGGGAGTCGAGGTGGGCTTTGAGGAGGCAGGCCCACTGGAAGAGGTGCTGAAGACAGGAGTGATAGTTGGGGAGATGGTGGTCCCCATGATGCACTGCCTGAGGTGGGACCCCAGGGTGGTGCAGCTGCTGGTAAAGGGGGTGCCTACTGTGATGAAGGAGGAGACTAGGAGAAGGGTGGAGGAGGTGATGGCAGAGTATAGTGATGTGGTGGATATCAGTTTCCAGATATGGGAGGGGACCTCTATTAGGACTAATGATGTGGATGTGAGGATTAGACTGGCAGAAAGAGAGGCCACTGGGAAGATGAGTAACTGGCCCTCAGTATTGATGTGGGGGGCTTTTGTCTGTAAGGTGTCAAGGATAAGAGGGAATGAAGTGGAGGAGGATGACTTGTTGGAGGCACTGAAAGAGTTGAGTGGTACTGTTGAGAGGAGGGCGAAGGCCTGGAAATTGTATGAGGAGTCAATGCATTTGGAGATTGTTGATGGGAAGTGGATTTGAACTGACAAGGGAAGTGGGAGTGGGTCCAGGGGCACATAAGGCAGAGAGAGCTGTTGGTAAGTATAAGCAGAGGGGCTACAAAGAAGATAGATAGAGCTGAGGAGGCTGGGGGCATTGAAGCCAGTGTCTGGGCTAATAAAGGAGGAGGGGAGGTGGCAGCAACCTTGGAAGGGGCTGAGAAGGCGCTGAACAAGGACCTCTATGCAGATGGTACATTCGAAGTCTGGGAGCAGGAGTTGGATACCACCCCCCCCCCTATTATCAGGAGGGGCCCGGTGGTGAAGAGAGGGGCTGTGGAAGATGTGATGATAAAGGGGGCCCAGTGGGTATATTTTGGGGTCCCTGATGTGGCAAAAGGGGGACAGGTGATAGCAGTTGGTGTGGATGAGCTAGAGGATGTCCCAGAGGAGGAGTGGAATGAGGCTGCTAGTGTAGGAGCTGATACAACAATGTTGGATGCAGGGCAGCCAGAGACTCCGAGAGGGAAGGAGGTGGAGAACTTGCTGTGGATGAGCAAGGTGATGGATAACCTCATGGCTGAGGAGTTGGGAGAAGTGGACCTGTGGGTAATGCCTGAGGAGTACTGGGCATGGATTCTATATAGAGATGGTGTGGTAGAGGTGCTAAAGATGGAGATTCTTGCGATTTTCCTGGAGGAGGAGAGATATGAGGTTGATAAGGTGAGAAGGGAGGAGCTGGCAGTTGTTGCCGATGAGCAGGCTGTCTATTGTTGGGCAGAGCATCATGGTCTGCAGCTCTGGTAGGAGGTCTGTCTGGAGTATCATGAGAACTTTGAGGAGAGAGAAGATGGGGCAATGGTGGAACTTCTGAGAGGGTTGGAGGCATGGGAAGGAGTTGGCTGCTGAGCATGACTTGAACTTAGTGCAGGAGGAGTTGAATGTGGATTTGTAGAGGATGAGATTGATATATAATATTATTTCTTATGAACAGTACAACCAATATTTTCTCTTTGAATGTGAATGGCTTAAGGGATTCTGGGTGGTGTAAGAACATTTTTACTTGGCTCAAGGGATTGGAGACTGATCTCTTTTTATTATAGAATGTATGGTGTGAGGATGAGGATGATCAGGTGGAGTGGACTAGGGAATGGGGTGGGGCTGCTGCTTGGTTTGACAAAGTGGTGATTCTGGTGAGAAAGGGTAGAGGAGACCTGGGGGGAATCACATCATCTTTCACCAGTACCATTCAGGTGACACAAGACTCAGGCAACACTTTTCAACAATGTCTTCAAGTATTGGTACTATCAAGATAGCAAGCAATGCGCATTCTGGTGAGCGTACTGGGCAGGGGGGTCCCAGTGCCTTTGACTGGCAACATGTAGGGGGGGGTTGAGGTGCGGGTCTTGGCATGCCGAGTGCTTTGGCAAGGGGTCGTGGGGCCGGAGGTGGTGGCAGAGGAGGTGTAAGGCCACATGGGGGAGGGAGGATGACCTTCGCCGATAAGGTCAGGATGGGGAAGCAGGCAACTAGACTGGATGGCTGGCTGGAGCTGGGGAAGGCAGCTGCTACCGTGAGTGGCAAGGAGGCCCCTCCACTGGGGGGTCAGCATAGTGGGGCTGGCAGTGTAGTGGCTGAGGCAGTGACTGCTGATGGCAGTGTGATGGGCAATCTGGAAAAAAATCCAGATGTAACAGCTGATGGGGGACCTGGTCAGGGGAGCAGCGCGAGACCCGGAGATCTGGCTGATGGTGTGACGGGCCTGGTGGCGGCCCCGTTACTCAAAAAATCTCGCTTGGAATTCACCATCACATTGTGCTTCCGGGGCTTAGTGGTGACGGTAAAGATGGTGCTGAGGTTGCTGGTGAGTGAGGTGAAAGGAGCAGCCTCGGTCAAGTTTTTGAAGAAGTTGGAGGCAGTCAAGGTGGGGTTTGAGGAGGAGGGCCTGCTGCTGGAGGCAGTGGAGAAGGGCGTGGTGATTGGAGGGATTTCGGTGCCGATGGCGAGGTATATGTGTTGGGATCCCCGAGTGGTTCACCTGGTGATTGTGGATTTGCCGACAGTGAAGAAGGAGGAGGCGAAGAGGCTGGTCACAGATGGGGTGAAGGAGTATGGTGAGGTAGTCGACATTGGGTTCAGGGTGTGGGAGGGGACTGAGCTCAGGACAGGCGATGTGGATGTCTGGCTGAGGTTGTTTGGAATGGAGAATACAGGGAAGGTTAGAGATTGGCCAGTGGCACTGAAGTGGGGCCCAGTAGAGTGCAAGGTTTCGAGGGTGAAAGGGTCTGAGGAAGAGGAGGAGGACCTGCTGGAGGCACTTGAGGATCTTGCTGGGGCAGTGGAGAGGAGGCGAAGGGCTTGGATGGCTTATGAGGCTAGGATGGTAGTGGAGGTGATCGAGGGCAAGAAGGTGTGAATGGATAAGGTGCTTTGGGAGAAGGCGAAGGGGAGGCAGCTGCAGAAGGATTTGTTGGCCAGTTTGGAGGGGGGTAAAAAGGCCAGGGCTATGGAGGAGGGCACCGGAGCGAGTGCTAGCATCTGGGTGGAGGAGGTGCAGCAAGGGGGGAAGGCAAAGGAGAGTGGAGGACAGAGGTCGGAGGAGGTGGCAGCAGGCATGGCGATGGTGGTGGATAATTTGGTCCAGTATGGAGTTCCTGAGGTGGGAGAGGGGGAGCTGGAGGATGTGTCGGAGGATGATTGGGATGAGTCTGTACAAACTGAGGAGAGGAAGGAAGGGGAGGAAGAGATGGCACAGGAGGCAGAGGTAGTTGGAGGGGAGAAGTGGCTATTGAGGGCGCTGCAGAATGTCACTGCCGAGGAACTGGGTGAGATCGACTTCCGGGTGATCAGTGAGGAATTCTGGGGGAGAGTGCTGTGAGGGGAGGAGGTTGTGAGGAAGTTGAGAGATGAGATGATGGCAGCGCTTCTGGAGGCGGAGGAGTATGAGGTCACGGAGGCAAGGGAGGTGACACTTTTGGGCATCGCTAATGAAAGGGCAGCTTATCTGTGGGGACTGAGGAAGGGACTGGAAAAGTGGCAGGTGGTGTGTGAGGAGCATCGGGCAACAATGGAGATGGTAGATGGTGAGGACTGTGCGGAACTATTGGTAGCTCTGAATGAACAACAGAATGTGGAAGCTGAGATTGCAGCAGAACGGAACCTGGATATGGCTGGAGAGGAAGTGAGCATGGAATTGTAGATGTGAAGATTCAACATTTTATATAATTTGCTATGAATAGTACAACCAACATTTTTTCTATGAACGTCAATGGGCTTAGGGGGACTAGGAGGCGACATATGATTTTTGGATGGCTGAAGAGACTGGAGGCGGATCTCTTTTTACTTCAAGATGTGCGATGCGAGGGGGAGGACGATATACTGGAATGGACAAGAGAGTGGGGGGGGGTGGCGATTTGGCAGGGTAAAGTAGGAATCCTAGTTAGAAAGGGGAAAGGGGACATTGCGGATACTGGACATTGGGGTAGTAGACTAGTGTGGGGGACATGGCGGAGGCCTGGTTGGAACTCAATTGTAGTGGGATCTTGTTACTGTCCGGCTGAGAGAGGGACCCGAGTGGCGTGGATTGGAGATCTGCGGGATTCTGGACACTTGGTTGAGGCTGGGGTGGATTGTCTAGGGGGAGATTTCAATATGGTACGGGATAGTAGACTGGACCGTACTGATGGGGGATGGGGTGTGGCAGGAAGGAGTGGGGGTTTGGAGGAATGGGAGGA
>RBNI01003916.1:0-14970 GCA_003990745.1 Jimgerdemannia flammicorona
CCCCCCACTCCTTCCCAATGAAAGACCACTTTGTCTAACACTATTGCCACCCTCCCACTACTCTGCTCACAGATCCTCACCACTAAACCGCGACATCGGCCCCCCTGAGGACCCCAACCCACCCACCAACCAGTCAGCAAATCCCCCAATAACCCTTCCCATCTCAACACCTTCTCCCACAGCCCCAGCTGCTGTCCCTCCTCAAATACAGAAAGCCAATGACCCGCTAGTCCTACCCATATTGCTAGTACCCACCCTACAGTGAGCCAACTATCACCCACCCCACCCATGAGCCAGGACCTCAAGTCCTCCCATCGTCCTCCCTCCCCCACCAGCCTACGCCCCACACCCAGTCGATCTCCTATCTCCACCCAAAAGTCCCCCAAAACCTCGCACTCTCCTAGCCAATGTTCTGGCATCTGTATCTGACCCCCAGCTCCCCCAACATCAAAGCACTCCTCACAGTCAAATTGTCCACCATCCACCAAATGCCCTGTATGGAAATTCAGCATAACATTCCTCCGCAACATTCTCCACCATACTACCTAGAACTTGGGGGGAAGCCACCTCTGTACCTCTGCACTACAAGACCAGATCCCTGCCCAGTCCCACTCCTCGCCGATCCCTGCCACCTGCCAGCCCCTTGGCCAAAGATCCTGGCCAGGCCCCTGCTGGCACTCTACTCTCTCCCCGATATCAAACGTAGCAAGTGGAGCACCTCCTAGGAGCAATCTATCCCAATGCCACATATTAGGCCCCCACACTTCCTCCCCCTCATTGCCCTGCCAGCGTAGGCCAATTCGGAGTGCTCCATCAGCCACACCCCACCAAAAGCCCTTAAACTGCAGTCACCGAACTCCATTCAGCCCCACCAAAGAGAGCAAATCACCGGAGGACCCCCGAGGAGACATCCACATCTCCCATACCTTCTGCATCAGAGGCACCCAACTCCCGCCCTGCAGTTCCACAGCTCTTTCAACCACCAGGCTCGCAAGCAGTATAGCCTCTTAGGAAAGTCCACCATCCCAAGACCTCCCCTGACCACCGGCCTTGCAAGAGTATCCCAACTGATCTGGGACCTCCTCCCGGCCCATATCCAATCCCTAGCCATCTTCATCAGCTTCTTTACTACCCATGCTGGGAAGTCAAGGTGATATGCCACATACCACAGCTTGGGGAACCAATAAATGTTCAGAATTGACACTCGCCCTGCTAGAGAGATATGGCGACCTCCCCATCCTCAAAGGGCCTCCCCCCAAATGGTCACCCTGCTCTCCCACCACCCTCGTGGCAAGACGGAGCCGTATACAGAGAGGAAGATGCCCAGATACCGCACCACCTCACTAGTAGGGACAATTGTTCCAATGACGTCCCCACCCACTAGTCCATTCCCCAGCACCATTGTCTCACACTTATGCCAGTTGAGTTTCACCCCCGAGTGGGCCTCATACCATTCCACAGTCTCCTGTAATGCTGCTACATCTACCACATTCCCAAGTCCGACCACTATATCATCAGCAAAGGCCCCCACCTTCTACACTATACTATATATAGAGAGCCCTGCCACCTTCCGGCGAATCCTATCCATCAATGGCTCCAGTGAAAGGGCATAAAGGATAGGGGACAGGGGGTCCCCCTGAGGAACTCCTCTTCTCAAGGAAAACGCCCTCCCACGGTGACCATTACATGTCAGAGCTGCCCGACTGCTCTCCAGCAGACTCACCATAGAGGTGCTAAACCTTGAGGGGACTCCAATTCGATCCAACACCTTGCCCTGCCACACCCACCTGACACGGTTGTAGGCCTTCTCCTGGTCCAAAAAGACCAACCTTCCATTCAGACCACAGGTCCGGGCCCCTTCAATTACACCATGAACCCACGCAGTCCCATCTCTTATAAGTCTGCCCCCAACAAAGCCCCGCTGCTCCTCCCCCAGCACCTATTGGGCGACTCTCTGCAGCCTTGCGACAATCACCTTAGTCACCATCTTCCTGTCCATGTCCAGAAGCATAATCGGCCTCCAGTTCTTCCAGTCTTCTCTCCGCCCCTTGTCTTTATACAGTAAGGCCACCAGCCCGAGATCCTGCTCCCCCACCCACTCACCGCTCTGAAGGACATGGTCACAGAGAGCAGTCATCTCACCCAAGACTCCAGGGACATTAACCATCTTCTTCCAGAAGTCCCATGGTAATCCATCCTCTCCAGGTGCCGTCCCTAGCTTAGTTGCCGCCAGGACACTCTGAATCTCTTCCCCCTGTACCAGCAAGATCAAATCCCCCAGTCCAGCTACCAGTGGTGGCTCCCACTCCTCCAGTGTATCCACAATCTCCGCCACATCAGCACCCCCTTCTCCCTCACTCCACAAGCCCTGCCATCTCTCCTTCAGCACCTCTAAGATTTGTTGTGTGCCATGTACCATCTCCCCATCAGCATCCAGGACTCCATCCCACTGATGTCGCACTCTCCTGGCTTTGAGAAGTCTTGATAAGTATCTAGTAGGCCGCTCACCCTCCTCAAGCCCCTGCCACCGCAGTCTAGCAGCCATACCCCACATATGAGTCTCCTCCTCTTCTCTCAACACCTGTTGTAGTTCCACAATCTCCAATTTTGCCCTCGCAATCCTCCAGTCCTCCACCTCATCAACAGTAAGCAAATCCACCCAATCCATTTGTAACCTCCTCAGCCTGTCGGAAGCACACCTCGTGCGCCTCCTCTGCTGCCTCCCAGCTTCCCTACCAGCCTCTCCCCAATAAACCCTCGCAGCCTCTTTCAATCTCATCCAGCGGACAGCCACAGGCAGACCCTCATGCCACCAGGTAAAAACCCATGCCTGAATATCCACCACCCACAATTCCCACACCCCCTTCTCAGCCAGCAGGGAGGAGTTAAGGCGCCAATGTCCGGGTCCATCTCCACTCCCCCCAAACTGCCCCTGGCCCAAAAGTCCCCAGTGATCAGACCATGGGCACCACTCCACCTCCAATGTCTTCCAAACATCCGACCCCCAGCACTCCGCCATCAGAATCCAATCAATCCTTGTGCCCAAGCCATTCACCCAATGTGTGTAGACCTTTGCGTCCCCCCACCTCGTTCTGCCCATATCCCCCAATGAGCTCAACGTCTCGACCTCTTCCCACGCATCCAGACCTCCACTTCGGCCCCCAGCCCTCCTCCCCCCATCAGTCCTGTCCAGATGCTGATCCCGAACCATATTAAAGTCCCCACTGAGTACATCGACCCCTTCCTCCAAAAGAATACCCTCCTCCAGCAGCTCCCTAATCCATGCAATCCTCTCACCCCTAGCCGCCGGGCAGTAGCAAGAGCCCACCTTCACTGATTCCCACCCTGGCCGATGCCAATTTCCCCAGACCAAACGATCACCCCAGCTCCTGATTTCCCCCAATTCACCTCTACCCTTCCTCACCAAGATCGCCACCTTTCCAAACCAAGCCGTGGCCCCACCCCATTCCCTAGTCCACTCTACCCTATCGTTCTCATCCTCACATCGAACATCCTGCAGTAAAAAGAGATCAGCCTCCAATCTCCTGAGCTAAGTAAAAATGTTCTTGCACTGCCCAGAACTCCGCAACCCATTCACATTCAAAGAGAAAATGTTCGTTGTACTGTTCATAAGGAATAATGATAAATCTAGGTCCCATCCTCTACAAGTCCTCAGTCCGCTCCTCCTGCACCAAGTCCAAGTCATGTTCTGCAGCCAGCTCCCTCTCCCCTGCTTTCTGTGCTGCCAATGCTCCCAGAAGTTCTACCATAGCCCCATCTTCATGCTCCTCAAACTCCTCGTGATACTCCATACAAGCCTCCTGCCAGAGCTGCATGCCATGACGCTCTGCCCAACAGTAGGCCACCCACTCACCAGCAACTACCCCAAGTTCTGCCCTCCTCACCTCATCAACCTCATACCCCTCCTCCTCCAGAAAAATACCCAGAATCTCCACCTTCAGTGCCTCTACCATCCCATCACCCCGCAGAATCCTCGCCCAATGCTCCTCAGGCATCACTCGCAAGTCCACCTCTCCCAAAGCTTCTGCCGCGAGATTGTCCATCACCTTGCGCATCCACAACAGGTTCCCCACCTCCTTCCCTCCAGAGGTCCCTGGCCGCCCTGCCTCCAGCATTGTGGTGTCAGCTCCTACACTGGCCGCCTCATCCCACTCCTCCTCAGGAACATCCACCAGCTTGTCCTTGCTAACTGCCACCACCTGACCCCCTTGCTCCACATCAGGAACTCCAAAGCACACCTGCTGAGCCCCAGGCATCCTCGTATCCTCCATCGGTCCTCTCTTCCCAACCGGGCCCCTCCTGATAAGTGGGGGGGAGGTGTCATCCAACTCTGGCTCCCATACTTCGAAGGTACCATCAGCGAAATGGTCCTTGCCCTGCACCCCCCCAGCCCCTGCCTCCCTCGCCTCCACTTTCTCTCCTCCTTTCCCAGCCCATACACTGGTACCAGCACCTCCAGACTCCTCGGCTCCAACTGTCGGCTTCTTAACCTCTCCTGACATACTCGCCAACAGCTCTCTCTGCCTCTTGCGTCCCTGGGCCTTCTCCCACTGCTTCTTATCCATACGGACACACCTCCCACCGACAACCTCCAGGTGCGTTGACTCCTCGAACAATTTCCAGACCTTCGCCCTCCTCTCCACAGCACCCCCCAACTCCTCCAGTGCCTCCAACAAATCCTCCTCCTCCTCTTCACTCCCCTTCACCCTCGACACCTTGCAGATAAAAGCCCCCCACATCAGCACCGAGGGCCAGTCCCTCTCCTTCCCCATGGCCTCCTTTCCTGCCAGCCAAATCCTGACATCCACATCTCCTGTCCTGATCGCAGTCCCCTCCCACACCTGAAAGCCAACATCTACTATGTCGCCATACTCAATCATCACCTCCTCCACCCTCTTCCTCGTCTCCTCCTTAGTCACCATAGGCACTCCCTTCACCAGAAGCTGTACCACCCTAGGGTCCCATCTCAGGCACCGCACCATGGGGACCACCACCTCCCCCACCACAATGCCAGTCTTCAGCGCCTCATCCAGTAGCTCTGCCTCCTCAAAGCCCACCTCAACCCCCTCCAGACCCTTCAAGAACTTCACCGAAGCTGCCCCAGCCACCTGCTTCGAAACAAGCCCCAGAACCATCCTCACCGTCACTGCCAAGCCCCGGAAGCACAAGGTCACCGCAAACTCCGAGATCGATTTCTTGAGTAACGGGGCCACCGCCAGTCCTGTCACACCATCAGCCAGGTCCCCCTTCCGCATCGGGAACCCCTGCCCCACCTGGCCATCAGCCGTCACATCTCTTTTTTTTGCCAGATTCACCGTCACACCCCCATCAGCAGTCCCACCACTACCCCCAGCAGTCCCTCCACTTCCCCCACCTCCAGCCAGCGAAGTCCCAGCCCCCTCAGTATCCACAGCCTTCAGCTTCCCCTTCCCTCCAACCTGATCCCTACGGGCTCCCATCGGCCAACCCCCAGTCTGCAGCATATCCGCAAAGCTCCGCCCCTGCTGCCCTCCAGCCCCCCCACCAGTGCTGCCGCCACTACCCAAGCTGCCCAGTCCACTCGACCCACCGAAAGACCCCATCCCCAGTCCATGTCTCCTCCCAACATGCTGCCAGTCGAAAGCCCCAGGTCCACCCGACCTGGTACACACCTCGGCTTGCTTGCTGCTCGACATTTTCTTAGTATCTTTCTCCAATAAACGACTTGAAAGTGTGTTATAAAAGTGTGTGTAATGTGAATTGTAGTGGAGAAAGATGTGTTGTTGTTGAATTGTCCTCAGGGCAGAATTGGTCCAGCTGTTAAGATTCGCTTGACCATTGTCTTGATTCTTGCCAGGCACCATTGTTGGTGATCACAACCAACTGGGCATCCTTGTTCTCGGATTTTTCTAGTAAGCCATTCAGGCAGGGCATCAAATAAATGATCTGCTCTTGTACTATTTCGTGCTTCATCATTGGCAATATATCCTAGGCCAACAGTGTTCAAGAGTGACTCAAGTTTTGTACAGAAGGTTTCGAATTCCTCCTTGCCATGTACATCAAATTTAAGGTTGCAGAGTTTTACTTGGGATTCAGCAATCATGGTTTCGCTGCGATATTGAGCAATCATGAGTTGTTTAAGTCCAGGGGCTGCAGGATGGGCTCCATATCCTGGGGCATTATTTGCTGCATTCTGAGCAACTACTGCAGGTCAGGTGTCCCATGTGAGGGGTTTTTAAGGAAGGGTTCACCACTATTCTTCAGCAGGTCCTTGGAAGAATATAACAACTCAGCAGACATAGGCTATAGTGGTAGCAAAGAGTTGTTCCAGAGTGTGGTCTTGGTTGTTTGTTAGAATGCGGTCAGCAACTCGTTCGTTGGTCCATTGATTGGCTTCGAAGTTGGTGTCAACTATACTAATGAAGCTTTGGACTTCTTGTGCAGTACCATTGAAGGTAGGTAGACTCAGATTTTTTGTAGGTCGGGTCTGTTTGACTAAGGCAGTAATGGTTGCTGCCATTATGGCTACCTGAGCTGTGAGATCTAGAATCTGTTGATTTGCCATATTGTTTACTGGAGGTGGTTGAACTGCTGGTAGTAGTGTTACTGGTACTACTTGAGGTACTGGTGCAGAGTGCGATGGGGTTCTTTGGGTCTGTGTAAGTTGCTGGAGTAATAGTTGTGGGTCTGGAGTAAGGGCTTGATAGATAGCTGTCTGTTGCTGTATAGGTGTATTCTGTCCTGATGGAGGTTCGTCTCCTTCGGCAGTGTATCCAGGATCAAATTCACTGAGATACTCCTCCTCCTCTTTGGTTTGGTCCCTATGTACTTGGGTTTGCTCGGCATCAAAATAGACAGAATCAGTTGTATATCTGATTTCTGATGGACTTAATTCAAAGTCAAGTTCTGGTTCGGTATTGGTTTCAGATTCAGGTAGGGTTGTAGCAGGGCCTGCTTTGGGTTCAGGATCAGATAGTTGATGAAGGGTTTCTCTTGCTTCTTCCTTAAGAATATGGTGGGCCTTGCTGTTCTGGAATCGGTAGTATAATGGGGTCTTGGTCCTGGTATGGTGAAAGTCAGTAGAGTTGAGCCACTTGGCTATAGAGGCTTGGGCTTCATGAGGAACTAAGGCTAGAAAGACTGCTGCTGGTTGTCCTAGATCACTCAGATTTGTGGAGCTGACAAAACTCTTGTTGAGAAGAGTAAAGAAGGCTTCTATAAGACCTTCTTCATCTTGACTTGCTGGGTGTAGGGCAAGGAGTTCGGTGAATAGGGTTTCGCCTATTTGCTGGTTTAATCAGAGTACTTCTTTCTTTGAATGAAGTTTGTCCCACTTGTTGCAGGTGTGGAGGTCAAATTGTCCCTGTACGTCAGGTTCAATTCTCTCCAGATTGTCAGATAGTTCAGAATAAATTCCAGTTCAGAGGTTGGGCTTTATACCAACTTGTAGGAATTTGCAAAAGGGTTTATAGCAGGGTGAGGAAGCATCTTGAAGCAGAATTGGATTGTAAACTGCTGCTACCAAGTTATAAGAGGGTTGCTTTTTAGAGTAACCATTACATAGTTCTGAAAGGGTTTTCTGAAAGTTCTGGTTATTCTGGAAGACCATTTTCTTATGGTCAAGATCAATTCCATATGGAGTATGTCCTCTACGCTTATTGATTTCAAGATTGGATTGACATTTCAACCAAAGTCCTTTCTTTGGACTAGTTCTGGATGTTCAGGATTTTCTGTATTTCAGGAAGTTCGAGAAACTAAGACCAGCTTAGTTGAATTGGTGTATTGCTGCAGACAACACCCAATTAGCAAATTTCATGATGGGGTTAGGAGTGGGACCTAACGGGGAGCAGATTTACTTAAGAGTGGTTTATGGGTTATTAAATAGATTTATTCACTATTCATGATATTGCTATACTAGGAGTAGTTGTGTAAGGGGATATTGTGGGAAAGTGCTCAGGAGTTGTGTTCTGATTGTTCAGGTCTGAGATTCTGAGGTCTGGAGGAGGGGGTATTTATACAAGTAAGGGGCTATCTGAACTATGCTAAATATGGGTATAGCACTAAGTGCTTTGCTGAGTCAGAATGCAGTCACGTAGTACAAGTGTGATCTGACATATCAAGAGATTGTCTGACTGCTGAGTCAGTTTACAGTTACATTGTACAAGGCTAATCTAACTATACTATGACTGCTAATCTATTTATGGTTTTAGGTACTGTCTGGATAGTCTTCGATGACATCACCATCAATTGCTTCATCTCTGATGAAGTAGTCATCTAGGAAAAGTGGTTCGCAGATTACTTCTCCTTGTTCACTGAGATAGTAATACATTGGAACTTCATCTCCGTCCCACAGGATAGCATCGTCTGTCTCATATGCTAGATAAGGTGTTGGTGAGTGAAGAAGTAGTGCATCATTTTCACTTTCATCGGATTCACTGTCTGCATATCTTCTATAGGTTACAGCACTATGAGTCATGGCATTGTAGTAAGCTGGTGGCTGTGGTTCATGTTGCTCATACTTGGGTGGTGGAGTAGTTGGTTCGACTTCAAGAGTTGTCTGAAGGTATAGGTTGTGTTCTCCGGTCTCTTCATTATAGTTGAAGTAATTGGGGGTGAATGCAGGTTGGTATTTGTGCCAGTGGTCATTGTCCCAATAAGTCTCGTATGTGGTTATGAACTGTTGTAAGTTCATTGGCAAGGTTGGCGGTGTGATCAGAGTTGGTAGAGTTCCTTGGCTTGAGGTCATGTCAGCATCAGAGGGATTGTTGTCTTCTGCTTCATCTTCGTCAAATTGGATTATATCATAGATGTCCTTCATAGCATATCTGACTTGGGGCATTTGCAGGATATGGTCGTCAGGGTGCGGGAAGGTTCTGTCAGTAGTCTGAACATATTCAAGATACTTGTGGTTGAGTTTTTGTATCATGTCATCGATTTGGCCATATGATAGGATAGCAACCATTTTGCTGGTAGTAACTCAGAGATGGGGAATAAAGGTGCTGTACTCATAGAAGAGTACTTGGTGTTTGCGGGTGATGAGCTTCTGGTGTTGAGATATCTGGGTAATATCTGTGTCATGATGGTATTCGATCATGTCTTCTAAGAGGCGGCCGATCTGGTAGTAGCTTGAGATTTGTCCAATTCGGTGGGCCTCATTAAGTATGTTTAGGGTGTTTCATCGGGCTTCCACAAAGTAGAGTGGTGCTAGGCTATGGATATTCATGAGGGGCAGAGGGGGTGTGGCTTGGTTGACAATGGCATTCCAAATGTCAGCGTGGATGCGGTTGTAGATCTCGGTGATCATGTTTGTGTATTTGGAAGTTGTAGTTGTTGTTTGTTTGGTTCTCATTCAATGCGTCTTGGGGCTCGGTATATATGCATCTGTTCTTGATTGGTAAGATTCCATTTGTGTGAACCTTGTGTTCCGTGACTTCATATTGACTCAGCTTTGTATGCTATGACTTCTGTTTGACTCAGCTTCATGATCTTGCAGGTGATTTCCAGATTTGTTTGGAGATCGCATGTGATTTCAGTGGCTTGGAGGTTGTGTGCTTATATGTAGGGTGGGTTTTAGCAGTATGGGTAGGACTGACTAGACATTGGCTCTTTGTTTTTGGGAAGAGGCAACAGATGGGTTTATAAGAGAAGTTGTTAAGGTGGGAGGGGTTGATGGGGGATCTGCTGACTAGGTGGTGGGTGGGTTGGGGTCTCCAGGGTGGGCAACATTGCTGTCTGGTAGAAGGGATCTGCGAACAGAGTAGTGGGCAGGTGGAGATAGTGTTAGATAAAGTGGTCTTTCATTAGATGGGGGTGGGGGGGAGGGCCCCCCTAGGGGGATTGGATAGGGTTAGACACTGTGTATTATTTAGAAGATAGACAGGTATATTAATAATGAAAGAAGTCCATGAGACTATAAAAAAAATAAAATAAAATAAAATAAAATAAATGAAGAAAACATGAATGTAACTGTTGTTTTCAGTAAATGTATTTGAGAGAAATATATAGTAAAATGAAAACCAGCTCTAATAAAGTATTGTATAATGTAAAGAAGGAGATGAATGAATATTACTAGAGAAAAAGAGAATAGAGAAGCCAAAGAGACATCCAAAGAGCAGGAATATTGAAAGCAGAGGAGAGTGGGGAAGGTGAGTGGTAGTGTAAGTAATGTAAGAGGATAGAGCAGATGGTCACATATAGCACAGAGCTATAGGGCCAATATAGTGACCTATGTGATGTAGAGAGACCATTACTGACCAGTCAATGTTGGGGACAATTAACTAGAATGTTGATAGAGGTTGTTAGTAATTGAGAGAGATATATAATATATGACAATTTGAGAGATAGGCAGTATATATACTCTTTGTAAGAGAGTACTTTATTAGAGTACCATTATATAGTTCTGGAAGATTTTCTGAAAGTTCTGGATATTCTGAAAGACTATTTACTTATGGTCAAGATCAGTTTTATATAGAGTATATCCTTTATACTTATTGATTTCAAGATTAGGTTAATATCAACCAAAGTTCTTTTTTTGGACTTGTTCTGGATGTTCAGGATTTTTCATATTTCAGAAAATTTAAGAAACTAAGACCAGCTTAGTTGGATTAGTATATTACTGCAGACAATATTCAATTAGGAAATTTCAGAATCTAGTTAGGAGTGGGATCTATTATAGTATAGTTTTACTTAAGAGTGATTTATAGGTTATTAAATAGATTTATTTGCTATTTATGATACTATTATTGGCTAATACTAGAAGTAATGTATGAAGAGACATTTGTGTAGGAAAGTGTTCTTAACTTGTTTGTCTATTTTTATCTGAGATTCTGAGGTCTGGAGGAGCAGGTATTTATACTAATAAGAGACTATCTGGACTATACTAAATATGAGTATAGCACTTAGTACTTTGATAAGTCAAAATGCAGTCATATAGTACAAGTGTGAACTGATATATCAAGAGATCAACTGACTGCTGAGTCAGTATACAGTTATATAGGATAAGAATAATTTAACTATATTAATGACTGCTGAGCTATCTATAGATTTGGATACTATCTGGATATTCTTTGATAAGATCACAATCAATGATATTATCTCTGATAAAGTAGTTATTTAGAAAGAGTAGTTCTTGGATTATATCTCTCTGTTTATTTATATAGTAGTATATTAGAACTATATCACTGTTTCACAGGATAGTATCATCTGTCTCATATACTAGATAGGATATCAGTGAGTAGGAGAGGTATATCATCTTTCATCAAATTCACTGTCAGCATACCTTTGGTAAGTTATGATACTATATATTACAGAATTATAGTATACTGGTAGCTGTTGTTCATATTATTCATACTCAGGATGTAGAGTTATTAGTTCAATCTCAAGAGTTATCTAGAGGTATAGATTATATTCTCTGGTCTCTTCATTGTAGTTGAAATAATTAGGTATAAATACAGATTGATACTTATATCAGTGGTCATTATTCCCATAGGTCTTGTAGGTAGTTATGAACTGTTGTAAGTTTATTAGCAAGATTGGTGGAGTGATCAGGGTTGGCAGTGATCCTTGACTAAAGGACATATTAGTATCAGAGGGATCATTGTCTTCTCTTCATCATTGTGAAACTGAATCATATCATAAATGTCCTTTATGATATATCCAACTTGGTGCATTCATAGGATATAATCATTGAGATATAGAAAGGGTCTGTCTGTAGTTTGAGCATACTTAATATACTTGTGGTTGAGTTCTTATACTATGTTGTTAATTTTGGTCACAGATCAGAGTAGTAACCATTTCAGTAGTAGTAACTTGGAGATAGAGAATAAAGGTACTATACTTATAAAAGAGATCTCAGTATTTACAGGTGATAATTTTCTAGTGTTGAGACATTTTAGTAATACATATCTGTATTATAGTAATAGTTAATCATATCTTCCAGAAGGTAGCTGATCTAGTAATAGCTTAAGATTTGTCTGATTTAGTGGGTCTTACTAAGTATATTCAGTGTATTCCATTGGGCCTCTACAAAATAGAGAGATGCTAGACTATGAGTATTCATAAGAGGTAGAGGAGCTGTAGCTTTATTGACAACAGCAATCTAAATATCAGCATAGATGCAGTTGTAGATTTCAGTAGTCATATCTGGGTATTATATTTGAGAGTTATAATTGTTGTTTGTTGTGGTTTTTGATTTTAATATACTATATATACTTTCAATCCTAATTGATAAGGTTCTATTTTTATATTTTTTATATTTTATAACTTCAAGTTAACTCAGCTTTGTGATCTTATATGTGATTTCTGAATTTGTTCTGAGGGTGATATGTGATTTCAGTGGCTTGGAGGTTGTATACTGATACCTATTAAAAGTCCTGCAAGACCATTATCTGATTATTTGTATTTTATAGTCTGAGAGATCTGCCATTATAGCATTAGATATACATAGTACCAATTCAAAAGCTATAACCAGCAAAGAGAATTAAGGCAAGGTCAATTTGAGGAAGTAGAAATTGAAGCTGCTAGACAAGATAGAATTAGAAAAGAGATGGCATGCTGAGCATATGAACAGGAGGGTACTGGGTGGTGTGGGAAATACAAGGAATAATAACTATAAGAAGAAGATATATGAAATATTAGAGGCCAGTAGGGTGAAGATAATATGTATAGAGTCTGTAATATGAGGGTAGAAGACAATATAGCATTGAGATACATGATGGGTTGTATTTAAAGAGAGGTCTCACATGAATTCACCAGACTGCAAAAAGCCAACATGTGCAAGAGACATTGCCACAGCAAGGTTGAGATCATCAAAATTGGACAAGTATAAGAGAGCAAGGAGGTGGCATAGAATATCAATTGTAATCAATAACTGAGGATGGGACAGGTATAGCTCAAATCAGTATTATATACTACATATCATACAAGAGAGCTATTGAAGGCCACAAATGAGTCAGTAAAGCTAGAGTTAATGTGGAGAGATCAAATGACTGAGAGATACTTTTTGATAGTAGGTGGTTGCAAATAACATTGGGTGAGAGAGTATATCCAGTGTATTAATACTAGCTCAAATGCAGAGAGAACATTGCAGGGACCAACATGGCCAGATCCATAATGATCACTATGTAGAACACAGAACTGAAGGAAACTGCATTATTCTGATAAATATAAGTGGCACATTAATTTTATCAGGATGAACCATAGAAAGAAGACAACAACAGATAGAAGTACAGTATGTAGATAGTACTAATCTGTTTGAGAGCAACTGTATATAGCAGGCAAGGTAGTGGAAATAGAGTTGGTCAGAGTAGGATAGAGTGTCAGAAATACTATTTTCAACTATAGAGATATATGTGATAAAGAATTGAAATATATAAGATGATATGAAGAAGTGAAGCTAGTATAGTAGTTCAAGAAGAAGAGGATTCTGAGAGATTTCAGAATTGATAATAATTATGATAGCTTGGTTGTCCATGTGAAGCAAGATTCAATAGAATGACTATCAATGACCCCAAGTTACAGTGATAGCAACAACTACATATACCTCCTTAAATTGAATGTCATATGAGAGAAGATTGGGGGGCTAGAGGGTAGAGAACCCCGAGTTCTTATAATATACTCTGAAGTCAAAATCATCACAAGTATTGGTCCAGAGCTGGGAATCAGGAGAGTGAGACCAGTTGACTAAATAGATAAAAGAGATGTCATTCCATATGGGAGAATCTCAAGTCACTATAATATATTGATGTAAAAGTCAGTTATGAGTAAGATATAGAAGGCAGAGTTGTCAGTAATTAGATTGATGAATTGGTGAAGAAATGGGTGGTCAGGAGGGACCATCTTGGTTACTAACACCAATAGACTGATTAGAGATTAAAGTTGTGATCTTATGCATATTGAGAATATCAACCATTAGTATAGATATTCTATAATCATATCAATCTTTCCAGTAGGAAGACAAACTTCTATGGTAGCCAAATCAAGTTCAATACCTAGAAAGACTAGAGATATAGTAGACTCCACTATCTTACAGTTCTATATTGACCAACCAAGGTCACAGTTAAGTAATAGGAATAATTGTAGCTCCCAGTTAGTAATCTTAAATATAGAGATAGAGGCTAGTAGAAAGTCATAAATATAGTGAATGAGAGATCAAAGACTCTGCCAAAGAGCTATTAATGTGAGAAGTTTTGTGAAAATATTGAAGAGAAAAGATAAGGATGAAGTGCCAAAAGGGGCAAACTGGTTGAAGTAGAACTGTCCCACTCATTCAAAATCAAGCAGCTCTCAGTCAGTGAGATAAATAAGAATGTGGTGATATATATTAGCCAGGTTGACCTTCAATAAAAGGCATCCATAGCTGAGCTGATGAACTAGGTCTAATGTATCATTGAAACAAATATATAATAGCTGAAACATATTATAGTTAATGCTAGCATTCACCAATCCACCCTTGCAAGACCAGAAGAGGTCATAAATGTGATACCAGATGGTGCTAGAGTTCTTCTTTATTATAGCACCTAGAGGAGATAATCAGAAATTCAGGAAAGGTGAAGAGGAGAATGGACCACAGATATTTCCTACTGATAATTTCTATTTGATGTCCTGGGCAATAGTGTTAGAGTGGTCTAAGGTGGAGTAATAGTTATGAGCAGAGAGATAATATCTAGGATCATCAAAACTGAGCAGGATGTCAAATGAAATAGCATCAATAACAACCTGAGATATGGAATAATTGGGGTAGAATTGCAGTTTGCATATCTATATAGTAGTAAATAACAAAATGAGAAGTAGTGGAAAATAATATAAGATAACTAGAGTAGCAACATTAGGAGGTAATATAATCAGGAGTATAGTGGGGTAGAGGGTCTATATAGAATTGGGTGAAGGGTACATCCATACCTTTGTATTTATATAACATAGAGTAGAGGGTAATTGGTAATAAAGTGGAAGTCTGAGTAACTATAAAAAAAA
>RBNI01003917.1:0-14969 GCA_003990745.1 Jimgerdemannia flammicorona
AAAAAAAAAAAAAAACTCTATTAAGTTATAATAAATTAAGTAGAGAATCATTTTATTGAATTAGTTTTTTAATATATATATATATATTTATTATATTTTATATTTTTAAAGTTTAAGATTATTAAAATTTCTATTATTTTAACATCTTGATAATAAAGCTTATATATATATTTATAACTATATTATCTTTGAGTTATATTACTCAAAATATAAATATATACTATTTGGAATAATAAACAAATACTCTTTTACTCTTCTCTGCTCTCTACTCTACTAAGTTATAATAAAGGTTATAAGTCTTACTTAGTAGCTAATAAAAAATATCTCTCTAAGACTCTATGGTAAGATTTTAGTACAGATGAACTAAGAAACCAATATGAGTGTGCTGAATACAGTAGGCATAGATATCTCTAGAATAGATATAATAGTTATAGTTTTTACAACAAATATAAATATAGCCAAGAGATTGTTTATTATCTTTGATAGTAAGAATTATACCATTTGGATATTCTATATGAGCAATCTTCTAAAAAAATATAGCTTGACAAAGAATATAAAACTATAGATATAAATTCAAGATTATGATATTATAAATTATTACTGAGTATTATAAGAGATTGTTTTTATATTATCAAAGCTTATAATGTATATTATGATAGTTTATAATATATAAGAGACTCTATACAATCATTATATATAAACATTTTTATCAAATTAATTCTATCTGAAATCTCAGTTATTTTTATTTATAAATAAAACTCAAGAAGAGTATTTATGAATATATTAATTATATTAACAATCTGGTAATTAGATGAATTCTTTAAGTATATCAGTAGAGTATATTAGTAATAAAGACAAGATTCTAGCTCTTATATAAGGCCTCTTTGAGATATATAATATTATAGTAGTAGCTATGTTCAAGAACAGAAAACTCATAGACTATATCTATATAACAATGAGTATCATCAATAAAAAGATATATTAAGGAAATGATAGTAATGATAATAATGAGAAAGTATTCTACAGATTATGCAAATAAGGTAAGAAGTACTAATAAGGTCAAAAATGTGAAAAATTCAACAGAAACTACTATTATTATAGTAAGTATAAATATATACAAAATGATTACTATTGTAAAAATAAAGAGAATAATAAAATAAATATAGAAGTCAGTTTTGGCAATATGGGAGCTAGTACTTTCAATGAATTGAATTGAATCAAAGATTTAATTTAATTTAATTCAAATCAAATTAAAGGCTAATTTAATTTGAGATTCAATTTAAACTCTATTTTTTGAAATATAATAACTTGATGAAACTATGTCCAAATTTAATAATTTGTAGCTTGTTAGATTCCCCTATATAAGAGGAATCTAATAAGCTAAAGATCATTAAACTTGGATATATTTTCATCAAATTATTACATTTCAAAAAATAGAATTCAAATCAAAGCTTTAATTCAATTTGAATTCAATTTAATTCAAACTTTATTCAAATTGAAAAATCTCTAATTTGAATTGATTTGATTTGTTTAAGAGCACTAGTGGGAGCAATAGAAAGAAATATGATAGTAAAGGATGATGTAATATAAATATCACCAAAACTGATAATAATGATAGTATATTTTTCACATAAACAACATCTATATATATTTACAAATAGGACTATAGCTAGTGAGAGCATCAATATTACTGACAACAATGATATTTAGTTTATAGATTCAGATTCAGATGCTATATAATATATAATAGTCTATTAAGAATAGTTCTTAATATACAAGTTATTCAAATATTCCATACTTATTAAGTTGAGTAATAACAATATTATATATATTTAAGGAAGAGGAGATGTTAGTATATATCTTTATAGAAATATTGTAGAGTCTGCTGGTACTTTCTAGAATATACTATACACTCTGAAGATAGAAAAGAATATCTTTTTAATTAGTAAAATAATGTCCTACAGTTATAAAGAAATATATATATCTGATGAGAGTAATAGTATATAGTTTAAAAAATGATAAGATCATAATAGTGTTAAAATGAGATAATTTTTATATAATCAATAGTATACTGAGTAGTATGAAGACCTTTACATATATAATAACTATATCTGATATATCTAATACATAGTATTAATATTCAGAATATAGAGAAATTAAGTTTAGAAAGGATAATTAGGAATAGATCTATATGAGAATTACTAATAATATATATCTCTTAATGATAATTTTTACAAAAATTGTATAATAAATAAAGTATTCTAGTATTTATTTGAAAAGTAGATAAAATATATATTTAGTATACTTGATTTAATCTATATAGATATATATAGTTTAATATATATTACTTCTTATAGAGAGAAGAGATATTTTATCATATTTATTAATAACTATATATATAAGATATATGTGTATTTCTTGTTAATAAAAAGTAAAGTCTTAGATAAATTTAAAGAATTTAAAGTAATTACAGAGAATGAAGTAGAATATAGAATATATACTATATACTTAAATAATAGATATGAATATATCAATAGTATATTCAAGTAATATCCAAGAAAATATGATATATACTATTAGATAATAGTACTATATATATCATAGCAGAATATTACAGCTGAGCAATTTAACTATACAGTTATAGAAATGATGAGAATAATGATCAATATAGTCAGATTATTATATTCTTATTAAGCTGAAGTTATCAATATAGTGATATATATATATATATAACTAATGTATATCTTGAGTATTAAGTAAGAAATCTAGTAATAATAATAAGTATTTTAGAGATAATGATCTTACTTCTGAAAATTTATAGAGTAGAATGAAGTTAGATATATTATATCTATATATTCAGATGTGATATATATATTCTCAATAAGAGCAATGCCAATCAGCATAAGTTTAAGCTAAAAGCTAGTAAGTATATACTTTTTGGATATTTTAGCAAGGCATACTGACTCTGAGATCTATATAAATATCATATAGTAATCTTATATAACATATAGTTTAATAAAAAAGAAAATCAGAAATCTTATATAAATATATCTATCAGAACCTCTACTTTAATATCTCAGCAAGTATAATATCTAATGCCAATCTCTTTAGTGATAAAGAAAAATATTTTTCAAATACAGTTAGTTGAAAATTATCTACTATCTGAGCTAGAGTTATCTGAGCCAAAGATAATAGAGATTAAAGATAGCAAGATGGATGATGATAATAATAAAAGGTCTATCAAAAGTAAGGAAAAGCCAAAGCATAAGCCTAGAAATGAAACTCATTCCAATTTAGAGAATTATTGAAATATATCAAAGATATCTTAATATAAAGACTATATGAGCTATACTGAGATATATAAATGTATATTTATTATAACTTCTAGTAAGTCAAATATATATATATATGATGAAGTAATAACTTCTTCTGATAATAAGAAATAGAAGCAAGTTATAGATAAAGAGTATAATTTACTCATTAAAAATGATATATAAAATCTAGTATCTCTTCTGAGCAATTGATAAGTTATAGAATTATAATAAGTATATAAGATTAAGTACAAGAATTATAGAAGTATAAAGTAATATAAATTATACTTCATTATTAAGAGTTATTTGCAAGATTATAGTATTGACTATAATGAGATATTTAAGCTTACTTTGCTGAGAATACTTCTTATAATTAGTACTATATACAATCTGAAAATCTATCAAATAAATATAAAGATGGCTTTTCTCAATAGTAATATAGATACAGAGTTATACATTTATCAGCCACAAGGATATAATAGTCAGAATGATCTAGTATATAAACTATATAAAGAACTATATAGTATCAAGTAAGCAGCCTATTTGTGAAATAAAAAAATTAATAAATATTTCCTTAATAATGACTTCATATATTGTAAAGTAGATAACTATATATATATTTAATATTATACTAATAGAGTGATGTTTATTGATATTTGAGTTAATAATATAATTATTATTATAATGAAGAAGAGACTTAGTAGAATTAAAAAAGCCCTATATAAGAAATTTAAGATAACTAATATAGATAATATATTCTTCCTTTTGGAGATATCTATTATATATGATAGAAGTATGTACACTATATATCTCTTATAGTCAGCTTATATCCAAGTTTTTCTAGAATGATTTAGTATAAATAAATATAAGTTTATCAATACTTCTATAGATATATCTATAAAATTAAATAAGCCTAAGATAAATAATGACAATAATATTCTCTACAGATAAATAGTCAGTTCTCTTATATATCTTATACTCAGAACCTATCTAGATATCTTTTTCATAATTAATAAGATAGTATAGTACTTATTATATTATAATAATTTATATTAAAGTACTGTTAAAAGAATTTTCAAGTATCTTAAAGGTATAATATATTATATACTCACTTTTGGTAAATATAGCAGAAGTAACAATAATAATAATAAGAATAGTATAGCATGTATGATACTGATTGAGTTAGAGACTTAAATGATTACTAATCTATAACTAATGTAATGTGCCTGGCTCAATAGAGGCAAATTACAAGGTTGGGGGTTGATGTAGTTTGGCTTGAGTCCCTAGTTACTTTATTAAAAGCAACAAAATATTCTTAGTGTTTAGTAGTATAATAGTCAAGATCTGAATACTGTGTGAGCAGTTTCCTTTTTAGAGCAGGTTCTTGAATATAGCAGCTATTTGTATGAGCCGTTTCCTTCTTGGGTGGTGGTCAATTTGTATATAGTATGAGTAGGTTCCTTATTCAGATCAACTGGGAATACTACAATTTTGTGTAGCAAGGCAATCTCTAAAAGTATGTGATTTCTGGTGTGACAGTCTCTTATGTAGCATGATGATCTCTGTATAGTGCAATGATCTCTGTATAGTGTAATGATCTCCAAAAGTATGCAATTTCTAGTGGATAACTCGATTTAGCTCACTGGGAATAAAGGATGGCATGAGTTCTTCCTGGGATGGTTTGCTGGGAATTATACTGGTAGTAAGTTCTTCTGTACTGGGCTCTTCTGGGAATAATACTTGGGTGGTGCAGATTCTTCTGAATCAGTGGTTTCAACTGGGAATACTATGGCACAGATTCTTCCTGAATCAGCAGCTTCAACTGGGAAATGGTGGCAAAGTTCTTCCTTGAACATGGGTGGCAAATCTTCAGGCTTATCTGGCAAGTAAATAAGGTGGTGAAGTTCTTCCTTAAACTTGGCAGCAAATCTTCAGGCTTATCTGGCAAGCAAACCAATAGTTCCAAAGACAGCAAAGTTCTTTCTTAAACTTGGTGACAAATCTTCAGCTTTGTATCAGAAAGTGGACCAGAGTGGAGAAATAAGCTCACAATCTCCTAGCAGTGGCTGTAGAGTTCCTCTTGAAGTATGGTAGGCAGACTTGTCTTTTGCTTCAATTTCGGACTAAGGTTTATTCACTCTTGTCTCTGGGGTAATTTATACATTGTGGTTACTATCTGGTTGCTATCTGGCTAACTATAGATTTGCTATTTATGGTGTGTTTGGGTGGATAGCTACTGTCCAGTGGATAGTAACTATCCAGGGGACAGCCACTGTTCACATTATTCTCTTCTTTGGCTATCTGGTTATTTATACTTTTTCTGCAGTAATAGTTACTGGTTACTATGCTATGTTAATGTTCATATCACCTGGTTAGGTTTCGAGATTACTATGTTTTGTAGTTTATTACATTAGCTCCCACTAAAGGGTAGTCTGTCTCAGACTATTCTTTAGTCATCATTCCAATAAGTATAGGCATCTTCTGCATCTATGCCCATTTCATCATCTTCATTATCTATACCAGGGTCACTCTATTCTAGCTCTGGATCTTCTTTTTGTTCTTCAAGAAACAGGATATCTACTTGTTGGAGAATACTCTAAAAGGTGGTCTCATTTATTTGATGAATATCATTGAGGTAGAAGTGAGACTGCACCAGAGCTCTGATATTTCATTTGTATAAGGTGTAGATTCATTTGGCAGTTCTTGCTTCTTGGCAGGTTATACCAGCTGGTCCTCCAATATATAACTATTCTTGAAGTAGTTGTCCGATATTATAGAAGACCTGTAGGTAGTGGATCTGTAACAATCTTTGGGCAATGGCAAGGTTCTCTTGATGCTTCTGGATCAACTGTATTGGGGTTCCTTCAAGTTGGCAGAACTGGGGCAAAAGAACTGGTAGGGCCTGGAAGGAGCTGAGGACTAATGTCTAGAGGCACTGATCAATCTTTTGGCTCATGGTATAGAGGGGAGATATAGTTTGAGGTGATTGATGTGTACTGGTATTCTCAGGGTTCATCTATCCATACTTCTTAAATAGATGCTAGTTCCTCTGATGTTGTGTACAAGATAAGATCCTTCCCATTTGGGCTCCAATTTGGCAGCAAAATTCATTTCAATCATACTTCCCCAAACTAATACTTGATCTCTAATCTTGATCTCCTGATTCTTTTGTTTCTAGTTATAGTACTTCTTTTGTCTTTCTTGGGCTTTGATAATCTGACCTTGGGCTTGATTATGTAACTGTTCTGCCTTCTTAAAGAGGTTTCCAAGATTCTCATAATTAGCAGTTCTGGTTTTCTTGGCAAATATCATTTCGAATGGCTTCTGTTTGGTGGAGGCAACAGGGGTGTTCCAAATTTCCCATAGGATCTCAGATAAGCAGAGGTCCCAATTGGTAGGATTGACTCAGGCAAGTCCTTTCTTGATAGTCTGATTCATTCTTTCTGTTATGCCATTAGTCTGAGGGTGATATACATAATGTGGTCTGTTTGAGGTGGATCTTGTGAATTTGAGCATAACTTATAATTATAATGTTGATAAATTCTATGCCTCAGTCAGAGATGAGTTCTTCTGGAGGTCCATATCTGAGTGTGAGTCCATGGAGGAGGCCTACAATAGTTAAGGCATCTGTGATTTCTATTGGAAAAGCCTCAGACCACTTGGTCAGATGTTTCACAAATACAAGAATATATTTGTTTCTTCTTAGTGTAACTGGTAGAGGTCCAATTACATCTATTCTCCATCTCTAAAAGATGTTGTCTGGTGGTGTGATTGGTTGTAGTGGTGCTTGATAGTTCTTCCTTTCTTGGTACTTCTGGCAGGTATCACATTTCTTAACTATGTCCTGGACTTGTGTTCTAAGGTTGGGCCAATGTTGGTATGTTGTTCACAGCTTCTCTTTTATATTCATCTGTCCTTGGTGGGCTTTCTGATATTCTTTTTAGATGAGATCTTCTTGTGCCTTAATAGTTTGAGGAGCTTCTTTTAGAGTGTAGTTTCTTGGGACACCCTTCTTCTGATTCATTGGGGTTGGTGGAAAAGTATATCAACATTGTTGTAAGCTTGGGCTCTGGTCATATAGATTGGGATGGCTGAGTATTGGGTACATGTATTTGAGGAGAGTCAGCAGGTTGGGGTTAGAGATAAGGTGGCTCATTGGGAATGGTTATTACTGGACATTCTGAATAGCTGGTGGCAAGGGTGGGGGCTGGGTGGGGGGAGTTGCAGAGGTTTGGTACAGTGTATCTCCTGGAAGAGTGGCAGGAGGATTTGGGTGGTGGGTGACTGGGTTGTGCTCAGGCAGGAGAGTATCAAGGGAGGAGGAATGGGCCCATGGGGCATTGGTTGAGGGGATGGGGTGATATTGTATCATTATTATTATAGATGGCAGTAATAAAGAGCAGTCCAAGTGACTATAAAAAAAAAAAAAAAAAAAAAAAAAAAAAAAAAAAAAAAAATTGTTGTGAGCTTTCCCTGCTTTGTGGATGATGGTGATTTTATAATCCTGAAGGATAAGAATCCAGCGGGCTAGGATTCTGGTGAGTTCCTTGTAGTTGAATAACCATTTGAGAGCTGTATGGTCTGTGATCAGGATGAACCTTTTTCCAATGAGATAATGTTTGAACAGGGTGACTGCCCATATAACTGTAAGACATTCTAGTTTGGTACTACCATAGTTCATCTGCTACTGATTGGTAGCTCTGCTTGCATAAGCTATCATATGGTGTTGTTAGTCAGATCCTTCTTAGGCTAGAACTACTCCAAGGCCATCTTTAGAAGCATCTGTATACAAGATGAATGGCTTCTATAGATTGGGGCATACAAGGATTGGTGCTGTAGTCATGTGGTTTTTGAGTTCTTTAAAGGCTTTTTCTTGTGACTCTGTCCATTTGAATGGCACTTCTTTCTTGAAAAGGATTTGGATTGGGGCAGCAATTTGGACAAAGTCCTTGATAAACCTTCTGTAGTAGGATACTAGCATCAAGAATGATAATATTTCCTTTGGAGTCTTGGATACTGGCCAATTGTTGATCTTCTCAGTTTTCTTTAGGTCTGCATGGATTCCTTCTTTTGAAACTATGAATCCAAGAAATTCAAGTTTCTGTTTTCCAAAGTAGCATTTCTTTGCATTTAGTCTCAAGTAGTTTTTGCAGGTGAGCTTGAAGAATTCCTCTAGGTAGTACAGGTGTTCTTTGAAATTTGCTAAATAGATGTTGGAATCATCCATGTATACAATCAGGCAGTGGTGGATCAAGAGAGCATAGACTGAATTCATCATCCTCTAGAAGGTGGGGGGTGTATTAGAAAGTCCAAAGGGTATTCAGAGGTACTCAAACAGTTTTCCTAGAGCAAGAAAGACTGTCTTTTGAATGTCCTTGGGGTCCATGGAGATCTCATGGAATCCTGTAAAGAGGTCCATACTGCTGAAGTATCTGGCATCTTGTAACTGATCCAAAAGGTCATCAATTCTGGGCAAAGGATAGGTATCCTTTTTGGTAACTAAATTGAGTTTCCTGTAATCTACACAAAGTCTCCATCCTCCTTTCTTTGGTATGATAAGTATAGGGCTGGCCCAGAGACTGGTAGAGGGTTGGATAACCCCATTATCTAAGAGTTCTTGAATGTGCTCCTTTTCGAATGTTTTCAAGTGATGGGGTATTCTATAGGGTTCCTGTTAGATAGGTGTTGCATTTCCTATATTTATGCTGTAGTGATATGATGGATTATATGGCAGATTACTATAATTGGTAGTGAAGATATCTTGATATTTGTTGAGAAGTTCTACTAGTTATTGCTGTTGTTGAGGTGTCAATTCTTCTCCAATATTGGTGGAAGGCTTCACTGTCTCCTGGGTCACAGAGGGGCCTTTTCTTTCTTCTGGGACCTTTTGCCATTTCCCAATAGGTTTAGTTCATAAACTTCTCTATGAGTTCAGTTGAGAAAAGACACCAGGTATCCTATGATAGTTCCTTTTGGCAAGATGATAGTTTCCCAACTTTGGTTGGTTGCTCAGAAATGTACCTGGTTCATCTTATCAGAGAATGTGTGTCCCTCTATATCCAGGTGGAGAATATCTTCCTTAGGTTCAAAGAAAAGGTTTCTGGGGTTGAGTAGTACAAAGATTTCAAAGGTGGTTTGTTCTCTGGGCTCCAGAATAAGGTTTTTATACAGTCTGACTGATTGCTGGTACACTTGCTGGGAAACATTTCTCTTGAGGTGGTTGACTTGAAGGAAGTGTACTTCTTTCTTGTCTGAGCTTCCAAATCCTTTGGCTTGTCTTGTCCCTTCAGTCAATTTGGGGACTTCTTGTAATTGCGAGATCCTGACCTTCATGAAGACTACTTGGGCAATCTTCTGTCCTCTAATGATTTGGTGCCATTCTGCACTGCTATTGTATAAGATAACCTTGATTTCACCTATATATCTTGGATCAATGGTTCCTTCTTCCACAGTTATTCCTTGTATGGCAAGTCTGAACCTTGAGGTCAGTTGGATGTAAGATCCTTGGGGTGGCTGCATGGCTAATCTGGTTCTGATTATGAAGGTTTTTCCAGGCTTAATAGATTTATCCTCTAGACTGTGAAGATCATATCTTACATTCTCTGGGTGGACTTTGGTCAGAGGTTTGGCCTTGGGGTACAGCAGGGCATACTGGGCAATATCTTTGCTGAGTTTGGGCTTTTCTAAGGCTGAAGCTCTACTAGTGGAGAGCCTCCAAGCTCTGAGGTTGAGGTGTGGCCATCTGGCTCCAGTAAAGGGGTCTTGGAGATAGTTGATTCTTCTTCCTGTAAGGTCTAGGGCTTCCATGAAGTTGGTGGTATCTTCTGCCCATCCTTGGTGGGTTATATATCTGATGAAAGCTAAGATATCTTCTTGTAACATTTTAGCATAGTTTATTTCTTTTCTCTGTCTTTCTTAAATATTCTATAACCTTCTGGCACTTTCTGCATACTTAGAAATCCCCTTCTTGGTACTGAGCATTAACTAGTACTTATTTAGTTAGTCACTGAATATCCTGGAAACTTGTAGAACTTTATTTGTCATCATTTGTCATCTTTGCTGAGAACTTTCCTCTTGGTATTTTCCTTTGATTTCTCAGATCCTTCTGGATCCTTCTTTCAGATCTTGTATAAATATCTCCTTTGTTCTCATAAATAAAGCTTCAGAATATTTTCTCCCAGAAATCCTTCGAGAACACTTGAATCCTTAGTATCTCTTTGAGCTACTTAGGATCACCAGAACTAGTCACTTTCTCATTTAGAAACTAGAACCATTACACTTGGTAGCAGTGGGTGGTTGCACCTAGCCTTATCAAGACACCTCTTAAGATATCAGTCACAATACTATAGAGGACAATGGGTAGAACCCTTCATACAGTACCTACAGTCCAGGCAATGCCTCATACAATCAGTACAATCAGCAAGAAGAAGAGGAACAGCAAAACCCTACTCAGTCAAATGGGGCCATTGAGAGTCTTTTGCAGAATGCACTAGCTCAGATTGCTCAACTTCAAGAACGCATAGAAAGAAAGGAAAGCAAGGCCTCTGCTCATACCTCTGCACCTCCACTAACATCAATACATCTAACAGTAGTCACTATCAAGCCTCAGAAGCCCAACACCTTTGACGTTCAAAGAGAAGGACTGTCTACCAATGCCTGGCTTTTCCAATTGGAGCAATATGGAGAGCTGACTAATTTGGAAGAAGCAACACTAGTTCAATTTGCCACCACACTCCTCCGAGGGAATACTGCAATCTAGTGGTGAAATCATGTCCAGAATACCAGATTCTCTGGCCGAATCAAGACCTGGGGCAAATTCTCTGATGCCATTCAAGGCCAATTCAAACCAGTCAACAGCACTAAGACCACATGAGACCGTCTGGTAAATGTCAAATAACTCAAGTCTATGCAAGCATACAATGCACAATTCCTATCAATTCTGCTAGAATTACCACATATCACTGAAGACGAGAAGGTCGACAAGTACATCCGAGGCCTGAAAGGTCAAATCTGAGTTCGTGTCGAACTAGAAGAACCCAAGGATCTAGATACAGTAATAAAAATTGCTGATAGGTTTGATGTCATCACCTATGGTCACTGCTTCAAACAGAAGAGACTGCCTTTCAACAACAACAACAACCACAGAAGGGAGGAACCCAAAGTCAGAATGTTGGACCTGCCCCCATGGACCTAGACACTATTGACAAGAATAAGAAAGGCAAGCTTACACCCAAGGAAAAGGAGCACCTCAAGAAGGCTGGAGCCTGCTTCTTTTGCCATCAGCCTGGCCACATTGCAACCAAATGTCCCAAGAAAACTGCCAAACCAAAGAGGATTCTGGTCCTGTCCAAAGACACTCAAGATCAATCAGTTGAATAAGAAGTTGTACTCAATTTCATGCGAGTCAACCCCAAGGCCCAGATCCCTCAAGTACAGTCAGAAGGAGCCATTGGTTTGGACCTTCAAGCAGTACAACAAGTCACTATTCCGGCACATGAGAGAAGGCTCATTCCAACTGGCCTTTCAGTCGAAATCCCCAAGGAACATTATGCAAGAATTGCACCAAGATCTGGCCTCAGCTTCAAGCACTCATTGGATGTTGGTACTGGAGTCATTGACTCTGACTTTCAAGGCGAAATGCAAGTCCTGCTAGTTAATCACAAGAACCAGCCATACACCATCAATGAAGGTGACAGAATTGCACAGTTCATTCTGGAGTGAGCCACCCTACCAGTCATCAAAGAAGTCACCAAGCTGTCCTCAACCAAGTGAGATCAGAAAGGCTTTGGCAGCACTGACAAAGTTGCAAGCATAGCCAAGAACTGAGCCAATTCAATGCTCATTTTCAAAGATCTAGTCAAGGGACAAGAACTATATGTTCTCATAGACAGTGGAGCTATTGGGAACTTCATCAACAAGAACCTCATTGATAAGCTCAAGATTCTTATCAAACCAGCTGGCAAGAATGGTAGAGTTGTCACTACAGATAGCACCATCTTACCAATCGACTCAATTGCTGCTAAACTTCTCCTCAAGATCCAGAAGTACTGGGAATGTTTAGATTTCGAGATAGCACCACTAGGAGACCATGATCTGATCCTAGGCAAACCCTGACTTATATGGCACAACTCTCAGATTGATTGGACCAAGAATGAAGTCACCTTGATTCAGGATGGAGCCAACATTACCATCAAGCCAGACAAGACTCAGACGAGAACCCCAATTGCTACTCTTTCGGCAATTCAGTTCAAGAAGGCCCTCAAGAAAGCTACCTGTGCCTTTGTGGCACTGATCTGACTAAAGAAAGAAGACAAGAAGCTATCAATTAGTGAAAGCATCAAGTTACTACTGAACAAGTACAAGGATGTCTTCCCAGACAAACTACCTGGCCTACCACCTTCAAGAGACCATGACCACAAAATCAAGTTGGTACCTGATGCAGCTATACCTAAGAAGAAAATGTACCGCATGTCTCTACTCAAAATTGAAGCAGTCAAGAAGGAACTCAATGAACTCATTGAGCGAGGAGCCATTCAACCCCTTTGGCTCCCCAGTTCTATTTGTCAAGAAAAAGGATGATACTCTGCGAATGTGCATAGACTACCGAGCACTCAACAAGATCACAGTCAAGAACCATTATCTACTATTACTCATAGATCAAATCTTTGATGCTCTCAAGAATGCAAAGTACTTCACCAAGATTGATCTCACCTCTAGGTATCACCAAATTCGAATTAAGCCAGAAGACATACCCAAGACTGCCTTCATGACACCCTTTAGACTCTACGAATTCCTAGTCATGGCCTTTGGTCTCACCAATGTGCCAGCAACCTTTCAAGACCTCATGTAAACTGTCTTCAAGGATCAGCTGTATATCTTTGTACTTGTATACATTGATGATATCCTGATCTTCAGCAGTACTGAAGAAGAACACCTCAAACACATTGAACAAGTCCTCAAGATCCTCCGTGAGAACAAACTCTATGCAAAGCTCAAGAAATGTGAATTTTTCAAGGATCAAGTTGAATACCTTGGACACATTGTATCAGCCAAAGGAATTCAAATAGACCCAAGGAAAATACAAGTCATTGAACAGTGGCCTGTACCAGCAAACCTCACTGAACTCAGGTCCTTTCTTGGTCTGGCTGGATACTATCGTCAATTTGTCAAGAACTTCTCTAGCATTGCAGAATCTTTGACAAACCTCCTGCAAAAGGAACCCAACTCTGACCTCTATGTCCCCTACATCTGGGATGCTTTCTGTCAACAAGCTTTTCAAGAACTCAAGAACTATCTGACCCATGCACCTATCCTTAGAAACATGGACCCAAACTTGAAGTTCATGGTCACTACAGATGCATCTAATTTTGCCATTGGTACAGTCATTTCTCAAGATGATGGTCAAGGACACTGACCTATTGCCTTTGAATCAAGAAAATTATCCCCAGTGGAACAAAAGCTAGCTACTCACGAAAAGGAACTCCTGGCAATCATGCATGCCCTCAAGACCTGGCGACACTATCTAGAAGGAGTTGAGTTCAATATGATCACCGATCACAGGTCCCTTCAGTATATCAACACTCAACCAACCCTTTCTCACCAACAAGCCAAGTGGAGCCAATTACTTCAGACCTTTACCCCAAACATCATCTACAAGCCTGGCAAAACTCTAGTTATATCAGATGCACTGTCAAGAAGACCTGACCTTGCTGCAATTGTACAAGTCACTGTGGCACCTGAATTCCTCAATCAGATCAAGAAGGCTTATGAACAAGACTCTCTGGTTCTACAAAGGAACACTAAGGAATTCAAGGAAAAGTACACCATCAAGGACAACCTTGTGTACTATCAAGACAAAGTATATATTCCTGCCAACCCTGAACTATGGTACAAGATCCTTCATGAACATCATGACTCCCCACTAGCTGGTCACCTTGGAACTGAGAAGACTATCAAGAATATCCAACAAGACTACTACTGGCCAAACATGCTCAAGGAAATCAAGGAGTATGTCCAAAGCTGCAATCTTTACCAAAGAAACAAGTCAAGCAACTAAGCACCTGCCAGTCTTCTACAACCCTTGTCAATTCTGACCAAGAAGTTTGAACAAGTCACAATAGATTTCATTGTGCAACTCCCATGAACCAAAACAGGCTATGATGCTATTGTTGTGTTTGTGGACCATCTCACCAAGATTATAATCACCAAGCCAACTACAATCAATGCCACTACCCCAGAAATTGCAAGAATCTTCTTCAAGACTATCTTCTGTCATTATGGACTTCCCTGAGTAATTATCAGCGACTGCGACCCCAAGTTCACAAGTCACTTCTGGCAAGCACTCTTCAAGACCCTTGGAACCCAAATTGCTATGTCCACTGCCTTCCATCCTCAAACTGATGGACAGACTGAGCAAATGAATAGAACACTTGAACAAATGCTCAGAAACTATGTGTCTTATGAGTAAGATGATTGGGACCACTATCTGACCTATGCTGAGTTCGCCTACAACAATGCCAACCAATTATCAACTGGCCTTTCCCCATTCCAGCTACTTCACGGTCAAAACCCCAAGACCCCTGCAAGTCTAGTTCAATTCTAGCAATCCAGTCACACTCAAGTCCCCACAGTCCAGAACCTTATTGACAAAATGGATTC
>RBNI01003918.1:0-14967 GCA_003990745.1 Jimgerdemannia flammicorona
TTAAAAAGAGTTTTTTTATTATTTTTTTAAAAGATAAAATAAATAAGATTTTAAAAAATAAATTATATGGGATTATAGAGAAATATTAAAAGAATAATTATAATAAGTTTTAAATATATATCTCAATTTATTGTCTATCTATTAAATAAAGAATATTTATAAATAATTTGGTTCCAAAACTGAACCAATAATTTTTTTTTTTTAGATTTTTTTTTAAAGATAAAATAAAAATTTAAAAACAATAAATTTAATATTTTTAAATATCTCTAATATAAAACTATAATATATTATAATATAAAATATATTAATTTAGAGTATTTTTATTTAAATAATTAAAATATAAAATTTAATAAAATATTGGTTCAGTTTTGGAACATACTGTATAATAGATCTGGTGGTGGTACTGTTACTTAAGAAATCAAGATTAGAATTCACTATTATATTGTATTTCTAAGACTTGGTAGTAACAGCAAGGATAATTCTAGAGCTTCTGGCTCAGAAGACAAAGAGAGCAATATTAGTGAAGTTTTTAAAGAGTCTGAAAGAGGTGAAGGTAGGCTTTAAGAAAGAGGATATACTATTGGAAGCAATAGAGAAGAGAGTGGTAGTGAGGAGAAAATAGCATCTCTATAGCCTAGTGCTTGTACTGAGATCTCTGTGAGTAATATAGCTGATAGTATTAAATATTCCTATAATGTCAAAGGAGATGGCCAAAGGGTTGATTATAGAGGTCATTAGAGAGTATAGAGATATTGTAGATATTGGGTTTCAGGTCTGAGAAGATATAGAGTTCAGAATAGGAGATGTGGATGTCAGGGTATAGCTGACAGGCAAAGAGAATATGGAAAAAGTGAGAGACTGGTCAGTAGTCCTCAAATAGAGATCTGTGGAGTGTAAGATCTCAAGAGTGAAAGGAATGCTGGAGGAAGAAGAGGACTTGTTGGAGATATTGGAGGATCTGGCTAGGACCATAGAGAGGCAGAGATTGGCCTAAAAGAAGTTTGAGACTAAGATAGTAGTAGAGATTGTAAATAGTAAGAGGGTGTAGTTAGATTGAGCAGTCTGAGAGAGGATACAGAAGAGGTACATTCAGAAGGATCTATTGGCTAAGTTGAGAGGGAGGGCAGTCAGGGGGATTACTACTGAAGAAGCTGGATCAAGAATAAGTATCTAAGTAGAGAAGAAGAAAGCAGTGCCAGTGGAGACTCTGGATGAGAAAAAAGGCCCAGGGCTGAGTGTCATTGTGAAGGATACAGAGAGAAGTACCCTCAGTATAGAGTATTGAGTAGAGCTGGAGGAAATGATAAACTACAGAATATATTAGAGAAGGATTGGAATGAGTCAGTGAGAAGAAATACAGAGGGTGAGCAGGTGGAAGGGGGGAAGGGGGTGGCCCAAAGAGTGATAGAGGCTATAGATGAGGAGAAATAGCTGTAGAAAATGCTTGAGAATATAGTGGCTGAGGAGCTGGAGAGAGAGGACTTTTGAGTACTGAGTAAGAGGTACTAGGGTAAAATCTTGTAAGGTGAGAAGATACTATGAAAACTCTAGGATGAGATAATGGTGGCTTTGCTGGAGATTGAGATATATCAAGTAGATGATGATAGAGAGGCAGTACTTCTGGCAATTACATATAAATAATAGAACTGTATATATGTAAGACCTAAAGAAAGGGCTGGTAAAGTAGCAGATAGTATGTGAAGAGTATCAGATGGAGATGAAAGCTGTAGATAGTACAGATTATCAGGAAATCTTAGAGGCATTGAAGGCTTAGCAGGGAGAGACAGATGAGCTTGAGACAGAGAGAAACTTAGATGTTGCTAGTAATGCAGCAAGTATAGAATTATAGAGTAGATAGCTGTTCTTCAAATAACATTATTCAATATGAACAGTACAACTAGAATCTTATCTTTGAATGTCAATAGGCTATGAGAAGTAGTGAGATATCAAAATATCTTTAGATGACTAAAGGAAATAGAAGCAGATTTGTTTTTACTGCAGAATATTGAGTGTGATAAGAACTTGGATATTCTGGACTAGACAAAGGAATGAGATAATGTGGCTATTTGACATAGATATATGGGTATTCTGGTCAAGAGAGACATTGGAGATATTAGACATTGAGAGAGCAGGATAGTATAAGGTGTTGGAAAGAGGCCAGGCTGAAGGCCCTTGATAGTTGAGTCATATTATTGTCTAGTAGAAAGAGAGGAGTGAGTGGAATAGATTTGAGGACTATAAGAGACTAGAGCATTAGTGGAGGCAGGAATTGACTGTCTAGGGAGAGACTATAATATGATATATGATAGAAAGATAGACAGAACTGATGAGAGAAGAGAGATGATAGATAAGAGTAGTGGTATGGAAGACTGGAAGGAAGTCAAATGTCTGAGCTCATTAGTGGATACTGAGAGGCTTGAATGGGGGGATCATAGGGTCTATACTCACTAGGTGATAGGGTTGGGCTCAAGGATTGACTGGATGTTGATGGCTGAATACTGGAGAGTTGATATCTAGAGGACTTAGGAAACTTTTTAGTGTCTGTGGTCAGATCACTGGGGTCTTCTAGGAGGGGGGTGCTTTGGGAGAAGTGGGGAGGGATCTGGATATTGGTATCTGAATATCTCTTTGCTAGAGGAGGTCTCCTTATAGGATATATGGGTGGTAGACATTAGCTTTAAAATACTTAGTTGGAGAGTAGCAGAGCTAGAGATTGGAGATTGCTAGAAGAGATTGAAATCCAAGACACAACAGTACTGAGAGGAGGCAGGGAGAATATAAAGTGCTCAGAGGAAGAAGTAAGTGAGGTGAGCCTTCTAGAGATTAGTAAGATTGTTGGCATCTTAGGCAGATCTATTGAATGATAGTAGAGAGAGAGATTGGAGAATACAGCAGATCAGGCTAGAGATAGAGAAGCTGAAGGATATGCTGAGGTAATAGAAGGACCTACAGATTAAGAGCACAGTAGTCTGGCTGTGGTAACAGGGATTAAAGAAGAGAGAGAGGCCTACCAAGTTTTTGTTATGGCTTCTACAGGTGAGGAGAGTATGGCAGTAGTGAGAGAGGGTCTTGGATATAGATAGAGAGTTGGTTGTTGGAACTCCAGAGATTTTGGACTAGTTGAGCTAATGGTGGGGACAATTGTAGAGTGAGGAAAATAGAGAGGCAGGAGTGCTGGATATTGATAGATACTTGAAGAAATGGTATCTTGATCTGGTGGTGGGCTTAGATGACCTTGATACTGCTATCTGAGGGGAAGAGATGTAAGCACATAATCTCCAAGTCACCAAAATCACATATCATCCTCAGAACTAAATTAGAAACCACATATGAGACTATAAAATAAGTTACTGAAGAGATCACCTGGTTATACAAAATATGCCAGCAAGTATATGAATCTACTGCCAAGACACAAGAATACCAGAAGAAGTACTCTAACTATAAGACCAATCCTGAATCTCTACAACTAGTTTTGGTATACTGTACTATTATAAAAAAAAACTGAAGTACCAAACTCAAACTGAGATAAGAACCCTATCTCATCTATTAAAGGTTCATAAACTGCACTTATTAACTCAAGAATAAGATACACTGCAACTATACAAAGACCTCATTACTTAGCAGAAGCAAAATGTATTTGAACAACTCTATTCGCTCTATCTGTATCACATCCATTAGAGAATGATAGATGCTTCATCTGAACTCAAGAAAGCCAACATTGTCGAAACCAATCTCAAGCCCATCCATATGATAGATATTACTACTAGAAATTGCCTTGGATTATAGAAAATATCATTTCTGAGAGATTTGAATCCCCAGCCATGATATTGGGAGCCCTTGCTCTAGACAAGGATGGCCAGTCCTCATAAATGTACCAGCAGTCTAAAAAAAAAGAGAACCAAGACCTATTATCCTTGTACAACCACCACCACTGAGGACAACCTTAATTTTGCAAAAGACAGAGGTGATGACACCTTTGAAACTGATGATATCAGAAGTCAGAAAACTGCTCAAACTTTACCAGAGATGATATTATCAATAGTGATATTATCAAAGACTAACCAGAGGACATCTAAATCTATAAATAGCTTAGCAGTCATAGTATAGTTAGATTAGCCTTATATGATATGACTGTGAACTAACTCAGCAGTCAGACAATCTCTTGATATATCAGATCACTCTTATACTATGTGACTACATTCTGACTTAGTAAGGTACTAAAGTACTATATCTATATTCAGCATAGTTCAGATAGCCCCTTACTAGTATAAATATCCCTTCCCTCAGATCTCAGAATCTCAGACTCAAATACACAAGAACATTTCTGAATACTTCTCCACAATACTCTTTTATACAACTACTCCTAGTATAGCAATATCATGAATAGTAAATAAACCTATTTAATAACCCACAAACTACTCTTAAGTAAATCTGCTCTCTGTTAGGTCCCACTTCTAACTCTATTATGAAATTTCCTAATTGGGTATTGTCTGCAGTAATATATCAATTCAACTAAGCTGGTCTTAGTTTCTTAAACTTCCTAAAATATGGAAAATTCTGAACATTCAGAACTAGTCCAAAAAAGGACTTTGGTTGAGATATCAACTGAATCTTAAAATCAATAAGTGTAGAGGATATACTCCATATGAAATTGATCTTAACCATAAGAAAACAGTCTTCCAGAATATCCAGAACTCCCAAAAAACTCTTCCAGAACTACATAATAGTTATTCTAATAAGTAACTTTCTTACAACTTAGTAGCAGCAGTTTACAATCTAATTCTGCTTCAAGATACTTTCTCACTCTACTACAAACTCCTCTGAGAATTCCTACAAGTTGGTATAAAGTCCAACCTCTGAACTGGAATTTATTCTGAATTATCTGACAATCTGGAGAGAATTGAACCTAACATACAAGAACAATTTGACCTCTATCTGCAACAAGTGGGATAGACTTCATTCAAAGAAAGAAGTACTCCAATTAAATCAGCAGATAGGTGAAATCATACACTGAACTCCTTGCACTATACCCAGCAAGTCAAGATGAAGAAGGTCTTATAGAAGCCTTCTTTACTCTTCTCAATAAGAGTTTTACCAGCTTCACAAATCTGAGTAACCAAGAACAACCAGCAGCAGTCTTTCTAGCCTTAGTTTCTCATAAAGCCCAAGTCTCTGTAGCCAAGTGGCTCAACTCTACCAACTTTCACTACACTAGGACCAAGACCACATTATACTACTGCTTCCAGAATTATAAGGCCTGCCATATTCTTAAGGAAGAAGTAAGGGAAACTCTCCACCTACAACCTGACCCTAAACCTGAAGTAGGCCCAGCTATAGCCTTATCTGAACCCAAAACCAATACTGAACCCAAACTTGACTTTGAATTAAGTCCTTCCAAAATCAGATATACAACTGATTCTGTCTACTTTGACACTAAGCAAACCTAACTACATGGAGACTAAACCAAAGAGAAGGAGGAGTATC
The DNA here is from genome assembly GCA_003990745.1 of Jimgerdemannia flammicorona. NCBI lineage: Eukaryota > Fungi > Mucoromycota > Endogonomycetes > Endogonales > Endogonaceae > Jimgerdemannia > Jimgerdemannia flammicorona. Next base: position 5,485 of record RBNI01003918.1, read on the forward strand.
TCAGTGAATTTGATCTCAGATATACTGCCAAAGGAGATATACCTCTATTAGAACAGAATATACCTATATAGCAACAGATAGCTATCTATCAAGCCCTTACTCCAGACTCACAACTACTACTCCAGCAACTTATACAGACTCAAAGAATACCCTCACACTCTGCACTAGTACCTCAAGTAGTACCAGTAACACTACTACCAGTAGTTCAACTATCTCCAGCAAACAACATGGCAAACCAACAGATTCTAGATCTCATAGCCCAGGTAACCATAATAGCAGCAACCATTACTATCTTAGCTGAACAGATCTGATCAACTAAAAATCTGAGCCTATTCTACCTTCAATGGTATGTACAAGAAGTTCAAAGCTTTATCAATATAGTTGATACCAACTTTGAAGCCAATTAATAGACCAATGAGTGAGTGGCTGATTGCCTTTTAATAAACAATCAAAACCACACTCTGGAATAACTCTTTGCTACTACTACAGCCTATGTCTGTTGAGTTGTTACATTCTTCCAAAGACCTGCTGAAGAATGGTGGTGAACCCTTCCTGAAAAACCTCTCACATGAGATATCTGACCTACAGTAGTTGTCCAGAATACAGCAAACAATGCCCCAGGATATAGAGCCCATCCTGCAGCCCCTGGACTCAAACAACTCATGATTGCTCAATACTGCAGTGAAATCATAATTGCCAAATCTCGAGTTAAACTCCACAATCTCAAATTTGATATATATGACAAGGAGGAATTCAAAACCTTCTGTACAAAACTTAAGTCACTTCTGAACACTGTTGGCCTAGGATATATTGCCAATAATGAAGCACAAAATGATATAAGAGCAGACTATTTATTCAATGTACTACCTAAATGGCTTACTAGAAAAATCTGAGAATAAGGCTGCCCAGTTGGTTGTGATCACCAACAATGGTACTTGGTAAGAATCAAGACTATAGTCAAGCAAATCCTAACAGCTGGATCAATTCTGCCTTGAAGATAATTTAACAATAAGAAAAAAACTTGGACCAAGAAAGAAGAACTCAAGCATGAAGTATCCTGAGCTCCCTCTACATTTACCTCATGGACACTCCAAAATCATGAACTCACCCAGCTGATTATCTTCAAGAAACTCACTGAAGGAGAAAGAAATAAACTTTGAAGAAGCAGAGCATGCTTCTATTGCCAAAAGACAGGACACATAGCCAGTGTCTGCCCTAACCAAAAACCCCAAACAGTAATATGAGCAACTGTTACTACTCTGCATTACCTCAACAATATGACCACCAAGATATTGAACTTTGTCAAGTTAAGGCCAACTGCCAAGGCCCCAATCAAAGGAAGTCAAAAAGCAGCTAGATATGACCTGTATGTAGCTGAAGAAGCTATAGTTTCCAACTAAGAAGTCAAGCAAATCTATATAGGAATCAGCATCCAAATCTCTGAAGGTTATGTTGGAAGAATATGCTGTCACAGCAGCCTAGCACTGAAAGGACTCTCAGTAGAAGGAGGAGTCATTGATGAAGATTATACAGACAAAATCATTGTTCATATCTGAAACCATAGTTGGATATCCTTCAAGATCCCCATTGGTTTCTATATCACACAGATCCTATTTGAGAAAATTCAATCAACCCTGATAGTCAAGGAAGTCCCTGAACTACTACCTATCATCTGAGGATCCAAAAGATTTGGCTCATCAAATAAGGCCCCAGCCCAACCTACTATGAACAAAGAAGAACAATTCTACAAGAAAATTGAAGATAGATATGTACCAAGTGGCTGATGTCCCCATAGCATTGGAATGTACTTTTTCCAAATAATTGATAATTGCTTCTCTTGCATCAATGAACTGGCTCAGAGAAGAACCAATAGAAGAAAAGCTCCTATAACTAAAATTACCACCATTGGATCAGACAAACTGCTCACACTTCAAGCCTTTGTCAATTGAGTACCTGTCAAGGTTATAATAGACAGTGGTACCTCAGGCAACTTCATCAATAAAGAAACAGCCAACAGACTCAAGGTTCTGACATCTCTAGTACAACAAACTCAAGCAGTTACCACAGCTGATGGAACCTCACATATCATTAGTAAGGAAGTTCACAACCTATCCTTCCGAATTAGTGACTACTAAGTATATGTTACTCTCTAAATCACACCACTTTCTAACAATGAAATCATCCTTGGAACCCCATGGTTGAAATAAGAGAACTCTATGATCAATTGGGTAAACCATTCTCTGACTATCAAGAAAGGACACCACAACTTCAAACTATAAGGCAAAAAGGACCCACTCAGTCCTAGTGACCCTGGACTAAAGATCACCTATATCAACAAGCTATAGCTCAAGAAATTGGCTAAGAAATGCCTTCTCTTTGCCATCTCCATCTGCCTATCCAAAGGAGAACCTGAGAAGACTTTTCCAAAGTTAACAGCCATGTCAGACCCCTACTCCAGAAATTCCAAGACATATTTCTAAACTGAACTGCAAAACCACCTGTACCTGTTATTATTAATGATCAAGAAGAATACAAAGTTGAACAAATCCTCAACAAACACAGCCACAAGAACCATCCAAATGATACAACAACACTAGATCAAATTAGAAGACCTCAACAAGGATGTCAAAAGCTAAGAAGGGGAGAGTTGTAAGCATACAATCTCCAAGTTACTAAAATCACATATCATCCTCAGAACTAAATTAAAAACCACATGTAAGACTACAAAACAAGTTACTGAAGAGATCACCTGGTTACATAAAATATACCAGCAAGTATGTGAATCTACTGCCAAGATACAAGAATACCAGAAGAAGTACTACAACTATAAGACTGACCCTGAATCTCTACAACTAGTTTTGATGTACTATACTATTATAAAGGAAACTAAAGTACCAAACTCAAACTGAGACAAGAAGAACCCTATCTCATCCATTAAAGATTCATGAACTACACTTATCAACTCAAGATCAAGATATACTGCAACTATATAAAGACCTCATTACTTAGTAGAAGCAAAATACATTTGAACAACCCTGTTTGCTCTATCTGTGTCACCTCTATTAGAGAATAACAGATGCTTTATCTGAACTCAAGAAAGCCAATATTGTTGAAACCAATCTCAAGCCTATCCACATGATAGATATTACTACTAGAAATTGTCTCAGATTATAGAAAATATCATTTCTGAGAGGTTCAAACCCCCAGCTGTGATATTGAGAGCTCTTACCCTAGATAAGGATGGCCAGTTCTTGCAAATGCACCAGCAGTTAAAAAAAAAAGAGAACCAAGACCTGTTATCCTTGTACAACCACTATCACTGAGGACAGTCTTAATTTTACAAGAGACAGAGGTGATGATACCTTTGAAACTGATGATATCAGAAGTCAGAAAACTGCTCAGACTTTGTCAAAGATAATGTCATCAATAGTGATATTATCAAAGACTAACCAGACAGCATCTAAATCTATAAATAGTTTAGCAGTCATAGTATAGTTAGATTAGCCTTATATGATATGACTGTGAACTGACTCAGCAGTCAAATAATCTCTTGATATATCAGATCACTCTTATATTACATGACTGCATTCTGACTCAGTAAGGTACTAAAGTACTATATCTATATTCAGCATAGTTCAGATAGTATAAATACCCTCTCCCCTAGATCTCAGAATCTTAGACTCAAACACATCCATAATACTTCTTTATATAACTACTTCTAGTATAGCAATATCATGAATAGCAAATAAATCTATTTAATAACCCACAAATTATACTTAAGTAAATCTGCTTCCTATTAGATCTCACTTCTAACTCTATCACAAAATTTCCTAATTGGATATTGTCTGCAGCGATATGCTAATTCAACTAAGCTGGTCTTAGTTTCTTGAACTTCCTGAAATATGAAAAATCCTGAACATTCAGAACTAGTCCAAAAAAGGACTTTAGTTGAGACATCAACCCAATCTTAAAATCAATAAGTATGGAGGACATACTCTATATGAAATTAATCTTGACTATAAGAAAACAGTCTTCTAGAATATTCAGAACTCCAAGAAAACCCTTTCAGAACTATGTAATGGTTACTCTAACAAGTAACTCTCTTATAAGAGATTTAGCAGGTTCTGATGACAATAAGCTCAGAGATAGTACTAAAAGAGGATGACTTTTTTTTTATTTTTTTTTTTTATAGTTACTTGGACTTCTTTATTCCACTAGTCTATAAGTATTAAATCACAAACCACAATCATTTCAATCAACTACCTATTACTATACTATAAGGATAAGCTAAACTTAGCAAGTCCTGTCAACCCACACTAATTTTCCACTACACCCCACCTTCACCTAGTACCAGATGACTCTGACTCCCAAGGACAATATCTTGTATCTTCTTTATAGCCCCCAACTCCTGCTGCCTCCCCTGGTACCACCATCCCTGTACTACTTACCTCACAAGCCAGTGCCATTGCTCCACCAAGTTCCCAATTCTCATCTAACATTCTCTTTCAAAAACCCACCTCCAGTATGCTGCCATCAAGACCCATACATCCAAGATCTGCCCAACACCACCCCAAATGTCCCCAACATTCCCCACCAATTTCCTCCAGGTAACTATACTGACAGAATCCCCTGGTCTCCTTCTTTCAGCACCCCAGTACTCTTCCAGCATCTGCTAATAACCTTCTACCCCTGGGCAGGCCTCTAGGATATGCTCTAGTGTCTGAACCACTTCTCCTGAAATCTCAGTCCACCATTCGCAATCTCTGCACCTATCAACCACCATCCATCTCATTTGGTAGTTCAGCATTACATTCCTTCTCAGAAACTGCCACCAAACTACCCAATATTTAGGGGGTACCACCTTATTCAAGGTAGCCACCCAACTCTATACTTGATCCCATTCCCACATCTCCCCAATTCCAACTGTCTGCCATCCCACTGGCCACTGTTCAAGAGGGCCTATTCTTGCCCATTCCATGGCCTCTACTAGAGAATAGTCCTTTAGTTCCTTCTCTCCTACTCTAAGTAGTCTAAGTCACCACCACCACTGCTCAGGATCAGCCTCCTCCTCTACTACCTCCACCTCAGGCCCTGTCAGTTCCATTGTAAGCCAGGCCTCTACAATGCTCCATCAGAACCCTTTGTACTACATTCTGCCCACTGATCCAACCTAAATTAACCCTCGTAAGTCCTTTCACTCTGTACTCTGGGGGCAGAACCTGACCTTCCAATTGTCCATCGCCAATCTGCCCCAACTTTCCTCACCTAGCTCTACTAGTCGGCAGCCCTACCAGTCTCTAAGGGCCTTCAGCCTTTGCCAAAAATCTACCAGCCCCAAACCTTTATCAGTAATCGGTAACACCAATGCCTCCCATCCAATCTGTGACCATCTACCCCTCTAGAGCTACCCTTCAATAGCCTTTTTGAGCTGCCACACTATCCATCCAGGGAAATCCAAGTGGTAATCCAGATACCATAACTTCAGCAGCCAGTACACATTCAAGACCACTACTCTCCCCACCAGGGAGAAGTTACAACCAGCCCAGCCTATCAGTGCACCTTTCCATTTCTGCACCATCAAACTCCATCACTCTCTTGGCAAAACTGTCCCAAATACTGAGAACCATATCCCCAAGTACCTAACTGCCTCTCCTATAGGTACTACTTGCCCAAGCCCTGCCACCCCTAAGCCCATACCAATCTCTAAGGTTTCACATTTTCCCCAATTCAGCTTCATATCTGCCAACCCCTCATACTGTTCTATTTCTTCCCTTAGAATGTCCACATCTATCACACTGCCAAGCTCCACCACTATGTTATCCACAAAGGCCTCTAACTTCCAGACTATCTTTCCTATTTGCAGTCTATTCAGCTTTCCTCTCAGCCAGACCAACACTGGCTCCAGCAAGAGAATATAAAGGAGTGGAGAGAGAGGGTCTCCTTGTGGAACCCCTCTTCCTAAAGCAAACTCTGAACTGCTCCAGCCATTCATCAGCACAACCCCTCGACAGCCATATACCAGTCCCATTAGCCTACCAATTTCTCCAATATCAAATTCTACTTTCCAGAGTATTGCCTCTAAATAGCACCACCACACCCTATCATACACCTTCTCCTGATCCAAAAAGACCATTCTCCCATTAACCTGTTGACTCCAACAGCCTTCTAAGATATTTTGCACCCAGGCTGTACTGTCTCTGATCTGCTGTCTCTTCATAAAGCCCCTCTGCTCCTCTCCAACCAGTCTTCCAATCTACTGCTGCAGTCTTCCTGCCAGGATTTTGGAAACTAGCTTCCTTTTCACATTCAACAACATGATCAGCCACTAGTTGCACCACACCCTCCTGTCACCTTTCTCTTTATACAGCAATAACACTAGCCCTAAGCTGCCATTACCAATTCACCTTCTATCTTCCAGCACATAATTGACCATTTCGACCAGCCAAGCTCCAAATTCCACCTGAAACTCCTTCCAAAACTCCCATGGGAGTCCATCCTCACTGGGTGATGATCTGCTGAGTACCTTCTACAGAATCTCCAACACCTCTTCCAAAGACACCCTGTCCAATACTGAGGCCTCCATCTCTGGCAGTGGCACTACTGGCCAGTTATGGACTAGAGGCACCTCAGCAATAACCTCTACACCATCTTTCCCTCTCCCATCTTCATCACTCCAGAGGCTCTGCCATTGCCCAGAAACCTCCTTCAACATATCTGCCATACTGGTGACCTCCATGCCATCTTCTCTTAATACTGACAACCAGCTGTGCCACACCTTTCTTGCTTTTAAGACACCAGATAAGTATTTTGTTGGTTGCTTACCCTCTTCCAGTTGCCTAGCCCTTAGGCACACCAAGAGCCCATCTACAACTCTATCCTTAGCCTCTCTCAAAGCCAACTGTAGTTCAACTACCTCTCTAGCTAACTGGCACTTCCTTTCTCCTGCTAGTGAACCATTCTCCAATAACTTTAATTGCTACCTCAAACCTCTTTTGACTCTTCTGTTCTTGTCTTTTTGCTCCTTTCCTACCACCTCCCCCATGTCTTGCCAATATGCTCCTGCCAGGTATTTAAACCTGCTCCACCAATCAGCAATAGACAGACCACCAGCCACCCATTGCTCTACCTCCTGTCTGGCCAAGTATACAAATTGCTCCCTTTCTACTAGATGCCAGAGCAGGGTTACATTGAGATGCCAGCACTCTCCTCCTCCATTAACCACCTAAAATCTTCCACACACCTCTACCCCCTAATGGTCTGACCAAGGGCACCACCATACCCTCACAATGTCTAAAACATTACCCCAATGTTCAGCTATCAGCACCCAATCAATCTGCATCCCCACCATCCCATTGTCCACCAAATGCCACCTAATAAAGGGCCCAGACTCATCTCTGACCCTCAGTCATACACCATTTACCAATCTCATGCCCTTTTCTACCTGAAGCCACTGAGATAGCCCCAGAGAAACTGCCACACCAGCCCCACCATCTGACTGATCCAGTACACAATCCCATACCATATTAAAATTCCCCCCCAGAATGTTCAAACCTAGAGCTGCCCAATCCTCCCAAGCCAACCACTCTTCCACCCATTGCTTCCATTCTCTACCAACTGCTGGCAAATATATAGAGCCCACCAAGAGTCTATCTCCATTTCCTCCCTTCAGCCTACCCCACACCAGGTGACTGCCAAATGTTTCCACATCAACTAGCTCCCCCTTCTCAACTTCAACTAGAATGCCAACTTGCTTATTCCAGCCAGTACCCCCAAATCATTCCTTACTCCATAACTTGTAGTTCTCCTCACCATAGGTCCAAACATCCTGAAGAAACATCACATCATACCTCCAGATCTTCAGCCATTGAAAGAGATGCTGCCACTTCACTCTATCTCATAAACCATTGACATTAATTGACAGAATTCATAGGTCATACTTTATCATGAAAGAAAATTGAGTTTAGATATCAGCTGCAACTGCTGCTACCTTCTCTGCTCTGCCCTTGATGATGTCTCGATACTCCTCACAGACCACTTGCCAAATCCTCTCACCATTAACACTGCCACAGAAGAAGTCTACTTACTCAGATGCCACCTTCTGGATATCTGCCATTCAGGTACCATCTACCTCATACCCTTCATCCTCCAGAAGGGCCACCACCATAGCAGTCACCAACTTGAGTCCTTGCAATACTACCTTAAGAAATCCTTTCCACGCCTCTGGAGAGCCCTGAAACACATCCACTTCTTTAATGTCATCCTCTGCCAGTTCCTCCAGGACTGCCTGGAACTAACCCTTGGCTACCATTCTGATGGCCCCGGAGTTGCAGGTCTAGGAGTCCTGCATAGCTTCTGAAGCAATTCTCTGTCTGCAGATACATCAGAAGCAACATCCACCAGATCATCCTCTTTAGAAACCTTGTCCAACTGCACTACCTCTCCTGCCTCAGGATATTCTCAGTGCATATTTGCAGTCCTAGCCATCACTGTATCCTCTGCCTGAGTCTCCAGAACCACCTCAATATTCTTTTTGAAGCCTGCTCTCTACTTTTCCTCACCATCAGTCCACTTTCCTGTTACAGGTACATGTACAGATTCTCCCACTCCCCCCAGCTGCAAGAAAGATACCTCAGCTGTCTCTACCCCTTCCATTTGATTCCTGTCAGATTCCACTCTTTCAGCTTCCTCCTCAGCAGACCCTCGCAACACTGTCTGCAGCTGCTCCCAATTTGCCTTATGCCAGTGCTTCCTCTTTCCATCAGTCTCAATCCAGATCCAATCTTTGGCAAACTCCTCCCATTTCCTCTTTTGCAGGGCCTTCGCCTCATCATGCTCCTCAAGGACTACTAGCAACTCCTCCTCTTCTTGCTCTGAACCTTTCCTCCTCCAAACCTGGCACTCCTACTCCCCAACATGAATGACCTCTAGCCAATATTGCCCCAAACCCATCACCTTCTTCCTCTTCAACTACACCATTGCCTCACAATTACCATTCCTCAACTTCGTGCCCTCTCAGAACATAAATCTGAAATCCACCATCTCACTATAGCCTTCTAGAGCCTTGGCAATCACTGTTTTGGTCTCCTGCCTGCTCAGTGTCAGTAGTTCTTCTACCACCAACCTCACTGCCTGTGGGTCTCACCTCAGGCACCTCACCATCCCAACTTTAACATTCTTGACCATCAGCTCCTTCTCCAAGACCTTCACCATTGCCTCCTCCTTAACAAATCCAACCTCTACTGCCTCTGCCAAAGGAATGAACCTCAACGACTCCACTCCTGCTACCTCCTCACCCATCAGTCATAGCACTTCCTTGACCAACAGACCAAGGCCCAAGAAATTGGCAGAGACTGCCCATGTCAACACCAACTTGTGAAAGAATGGTTGCACCACCAGCTCTCCAGTCCCTGCTGCCAGGGTCACTTTGCTCTTGCTTCCTGACACACCAGCCACCACCTCTTTTTTTTTTTTTTTTTTATAGTC
>RBNI01003919.1:0-14963 GCA_003990745.1 Jimgerdemannia flammicorona
GCCAGACCCTATGCTCATCCCCCCAGCCAGAGAACTTCCCCCCCTCCCAGGGCTCGCCTTGCCCTTCCCCACCGCAGCACCAGCCCGGCTCCCAGTCGGCCATCCACTCCCCTTCACCTTATCAGCAAAACTCATGCGGCCAGTCCCTCCTCCCTTCCCACTGGACACCGGCCCTCCACCAGAACTCTCACCGCCCATCGACCCTCCAAAGGCCCCCATCCCCAGGCCATAACCCCTCCCAACCTGCTGCCAGCCAAAGGCCCCAGGTCCACCAGACCCAGCACGCCCATCAGAACTCTTGCTCGAAGACATGTTTATAATACCTTTCCTCCACTTTGTGTTGAAAAACTGTTGCTTGAAGCTTGTGTAACGTGAATAGTACCGGAGAAAGATGCATAGAAGAGTTCCTGGTACTTTTGAGAAATGAGTTTCTGGTATTAGGATATCTGGGTAATATCCATATTATGGTGGTATTGTAACGTGCCTGGCTCAATGGAGGCAAATTACAAGGTTGAGAGTTGATGTAGTTTGGCTTGAGCCCCCAGTTACTTTGTCAAAAGCAACAAAATGTTCTAAGATTTCCTAAGGTCTTTGGTGTTTAGTGGTATAATAGTCAAGATCTGGATACAGTGTGAGCAGTTTCCTTATTGGGACGGTTCTCTGGGTGTAGCAGCGATTTATATCTTTCCTTCTTGGGTCAACTGGGAATAGTACAATTTTGTGTAGCAAGGTAATTTCCAAAAGTATGCGATTTCTAGGTGACAGTCTAGTATAGCACGATGATCTCTGTGTGACGGTCTGGCAATTTAGCGGTTCTCCTTATATGATTTCTGCATGACGATCTCTGTGTAGTGCAGCAATCTCTGTGTAGCATGACGATCTCCAAAAGTATGCGATTTCTGGGTGATGGTGCGATTTGGCGGACAACTTGATTTGGGTGCGGATTCTCCTAAATCGGACTCACTGGGAGTAGAGGATGGCGCGGATTCTTCTGTACCGGGCTCACTGGGAATGACGAAATAACTTGGATGTTGCGGATTCGGCTTCAACTGGGAATAGTACTTGGGTCTTCTGGAAATGTGGATAACTTGAAAACAGTGGATGACGTGGATTCTCTGGAATTGGCAGGCTTCTGGGAAATAACTTGGATGGTGCGGATAACTTGGGCTCTCTGGGAATATTACTCGAGTGGCGTGGATTCTTCTAAATCGGCGGCTTCAACTAGGAATGCTATGGTGCGGATTATTCTTAAATTGGCGGCTTCAACTGGGAAATGGTGGTGAAGTTCTTCCTCAAACTTAGATGGCAAATCTTCAGGCTTATCTGGCAAGCGAACCAATAGTTCCAAAGGCGGCAAAGTTCTTCCTTGAACTTGGCGGCAAAATCAGCTTTGTATTGGAAAGTAGACTGGAGTAGGAAAAGGAGACCAATGCTCACAATCTCCTAACAGTGGCTGTAGAGTTCCTCTCGAAGTGTGGTAGGCAGACTTGTCTTTTGCTTTTGGATTCAATTTCGGACTGAGGTTTATTCACTCTTGTCTCTGGGGTAATTTATACAAGTTGGTTGCTATCTGGTTACTATGTGGCTAACTATAGATTTGCTATCTATGGCAAGTTGTACAGGTCCAGCACAAGTGTGCAGGTCCAGCACAGATGTACAGGTCCTGCACAGATATACCTTATCTGGTAGTCTAGCTATTTATACAGTTTCCATAGCAATGGTTGCTGGTTACTATGCTGGGTATTCATGTCATCTGACTAATTTTTCGCATCATCTGGCTAAGGTATAATTCAGGTAGTACGTCCTGGTTCGTCACATCAGCCCCCACTAAAGGATGGTCTGTCCCCAGACTATCTTTTAGTCATCATCCCAGTGTGGGTAAGCATCTTCTGCATCAATACCCATTCCATTATCTTCGTCATCTGTATCATGGTCACTCCATTCCAAGGGTTCTTCTTCTTTCGGGAATAAAACCTCAACAGCATTGATAATGCTCAGGTAGGTGGCCAGGTTCATTCCTCATGTATCATACCAGGAGAATTATACTTGTATCAGAGCTGCAGGGTTTCGCTTATAGAGGGTGTAGAGCCTGTCGGCAGCAGTAACATCTCTTCTTGATAGTCCTATGGTATTTCTGATATATGTTTGTTCTGGGACTGGGAGGTTCTGCAATTGTTCTCCGATTGCATAGTGGGCCTAAAGTTGATGGACCTGTAGCAATCATCTGGCCAGGACAAGATTCTCTTGATGAATCTGAATCTTCTGGAGAGTGTTCCCGTTGACTTCTTGAAATTGGGGTAGGGGAACTGGTAGTGATTGAAATGAGCTGAGGATAAGAGTCTGAAGGCAGTTGTCAACTCTCTGATTCATGATGTGGGGAAAGATATATCTTGAGGCAATTGATGTGTACTGGTGTTCTGAGGGTTTGTCCATCCATGCTTCTTAAATAGATACTGGTTCCCCTGATATTGTGTACAAGATAAGGTCCTTCCCATTTTGGTTCTAGTTTGGCAGCAAAGTTTGTCTTGATCATACTTCTCCAAACTAGGACTTGATCTCCAATCTTAATCTCCTGATCCTTCTGTTTTTGGTTGTAGTACTTCTTTTGTCTTTCCTGGGCTTTAATAATCTGTCCTCGGGCTTGGTTTCGTAACTGTTCTGCCTTTTTGAGGAGGTCTCCGAGATTCTTATGGTCAGCGGTTCTGGTTTTCTTGGCAAACATTATTTCGAATGGCTTTTGTTTGGTGGATGTGGCAGGGGTGTTCCGAATTTCCCATAAGATCTCAGGTAAGCAGAGGTCCCAATTGGTAGGATTGACTCTGGCAAGTCCTTTCTTGATAGTCTGGTTCATTCTCTCTGTCATGCCATTGGTCTGGGGGTGGTATGATGTGGTCCTTTTGAGGTGGATCTTGTGAATTCGGGCATAACTTGTGATTATATTATTGATGAATTCTGTGCCTCGGTCAGAGATGAGTTCTTCTGGGGGTCCATATCTGAGTGTGAGTCCATAGAGGAGGCCTACAATGATTAAGGCATCTGCAATTTCCATTGGGAAAGCCTCAGGCCACTTGGTCAGGTGTTCCACAAATACAAGGATATATTTGTTTCTTCTTGGTGTAACTGGTAGAGGTCCAATTACATCTACTCCCCATCTCTGAAAGATGTGAGTGGGTGGGGGAATCGGTTGCAAAGGGGCTTGATAGTTCTTCTTTCCTTGGTACTTCTGGCAAGTGTCACATTTCTGGATGATGTCTCGGACTTGAGTTCTGAGGTGAGGCCAAGGTTGATACAATTTTTGAATTTTCTCTTCTGTGTTTGTCTGTCCTTGATGGGCTTTCTGATGTTCTTTTCGGATGAGGTCTTCTTGGGCCTTGATGGTCAGAGGAGCTTCCTTTAGGGTGTAATTTCTTGGGACACCCTTCTTCTGGTTCATTGAGGTTGGCGGGAAAGTACATCAACATTGTTGTGAGCTTTCCCTGCTTTGTGGATGATGGTGATTTTGTAATTCTGAAGGATAAGGATCCATCGGGCTAGGATTCCTGTGGGTTCCTTGCGGTTGAATAGTCATTTGAGGGCTGCATGGTCTGTGATCAGAGTGAACCTTTTTCTGATGAGGTAATGCTTGAATAGGGTGACCGCCCATATGACTGCAAGGCATTCCAGTTTGGTGCTACCATAGTTCATCTGTTGCTGATTGATAGCTCTGCTCGTATAAGTGATCACATGGTGGTATTGATTGGGTCCTTCCTGGGCTAGAACTGCTCCAAGGCCATCTTTAGAGGCATCCATATACAAGATGAATGGCTTCTGTAGATTGGGGCACACAAGGATAGGTACTGTAGTCATGCGATTTTTGAGTTCCTTGAAGGCTTTTCCTTGTGATTCTGTCCATTTGAATGGCACTCCTTTCTTGAGAAGGATTCAGATTGGGGCAGCGATTTGAGCAAAGTTCTTGATAAACCTTCTGTAATAGGATACTAGCATCAGAAATGACAGTGTCTCCTTTGGGGTCTTGGGTATTGGCCAATTGTTGATCTTCTCGGTTTTCTTTGGGTCTGCATGAGTTCCTTCTTTTGAGACTATGAATCCAAGGAATTTGAGTTTCTGTTTCCTGAAGTAGCATTTCTTTGCATTTAGTCTCAAGTGGTTTTTGCGGGTGAGCTTGAAGAATTCCTCTAAGTGATGCAGGTATTCTTCAAAATCTGCTGAGTAAATATTGGAATCATCCATGTATACAATCAGGCAGTGGTGAATCAAGGGGGCATAGACTGAATTCATCATCCTCTGGAAGGTGGGGGGTACATTGCAGAGTCCAAAGGGCATTCAGAGGTACTCAAACAGTTTTCCTAGAGCAAGGAAGGCTGTCTTTTGAATGTCCTTGGGGTCCATGGGGATCTCATGGAATCCTGTGAAGAGGTCCATACTGCTGAAGTATCTGGCATCTTGTAACTGATCCAAGAGGTCATCAATTCTGGGTAAAGGATAGGTATCCTTTTCGGTGACTGAATTGAGTTTTCTGTAATCCACACAGAGTCTCCATTCTCCCTTCTTTGGTACAATAAGTATAGGACTAGCCTAGGGGCTGGTAGAAGGTCGGATAACTCCATTCTCTAAGAGTTCTTGAATGTGCTCCTTTTCGAATGTTTTCAAGTGATGGGGTATTCTATAGAGTTTCTGCCAGATGGGTGTTGCACTTCCTGTATTTATGCTGTGGTGATATGATGGATTGTATGGCAGGTTGCCATAATTGGTAGTGAAGATATCTTGATATTTGTTGAGTAATTCTACTAGTTGTTGCTGTTGTTGAGGTGTCAATTCTTCTCCAATGTTGGTGGAAGGCTTCACTGTCTCCTGGGTCGCAGAGGGGCCTTTCCTTTCTTCTGGGACCTTTTGCCATTTCCCAATAGGTTTAGTTCATAAACTTCCCTATGAGTTCGGTTGAGAAAAGGCACCAGATGTCCTATGATGGTTCCTTTCGGCAAGATGATGGTTTCCCAGCTTTGGTTGGTTCCTCAGGAGTGTACTGGATTCATCTTGTTGGGGAATGTGTGTCCCTCTATGTCCAGGTGTGGGATATCTTCCTTGGGTTCAAAGAAGAGGTTTCTGGGGTCGGGTGGTGCAAAGATTTCGAAGGTGGTTTGTTCTCCAGGTTCCAGGATGAGATTCTTATGCAATCTGACTGGTTGCCGGTACACTTGCTGAGGAACATTCCTCTTAAGGTGGTTGACTTGAAGGAGATGTACCTCCTTCCTGTCTGAACTTCCAAATCCCTTTGCTTGTCTTGTTCCTTCAGTTAGTTCAGAGACTTCCTGTAGCTGTGGGGTCTTGACCTTCATGAAGACTGCTTGGGCAATCTTCTGTCCTCTAATAATTTGGTGCCATTCTGCACTGCTGTTGTGTAGGATAACCTTGATTTCGCCTGTATATTCAGGGTCAATAGTTCCTCCTTCTACAGTTATCCCTTGTCTGGCAAGTCCAGACCTTGAGGTCAGTTGAATATAAGCTCCTTGGGGTGGCTGCATGGCTAGTCTGGTTCTGACCATGAAGGTCTTTCTAGGCTTGATAGATTCATCCTCCAAGCTGTGAAGATCATATCCTACATCTTCTGGGTGGGCTTTGGTCGGGGGTTTGGCTTTTGGGTGCAGCAGGACATACTGGGCAATATCCTTACTGAGTTCAGGCTTTCCTAGAGCTGAAGCTCCACTAGTAGAGAGCCTCCAAGCTCTGAGGTTGAGGTGTGGCCATCTGGCTCCAGTAGAAGGGTCTTGGAGGTAATTAATTCCCCTTCTTCCTGTAGGGTCAAGGGCTTCCATGAAGTTGGCAGTATCTTCTGCCCATCCTTGGTGAGTAGCATGTCTGATAAGAGCTAGGATATCTTCTCTCAAATCGTAGATCTTGAGGATTCTTCTTCCTGTCTTCTTGGTCTGGCTTTTTCGAATCTGGCTCTTTTGGATCTGGCTTCGGTCATCTCCTTTCTTTAAAGTATGCACTGCAACGTCATGACTGAGGTGAATCTTCTGATGTCTGCAGTCTTGGCAGTCAGGGTGTCTCCCATGGTTGCAATATCCCATTGCTCGAAAATGATGTTTCTGGCTATTTATCTCTGGTTGTCTTGGAAATCAATACCCATCTTGATCATAAGTTGGGAGAAGGGTAGACAAGGGGTATATTTCTGTTCGAGTGAAGAAGCCTTGTCCCCTAAATCGACTTTGTAGCCTTGTGGTGACTTCTTGAAAGGTGGTAGACTGTGCAAGAGTAGTTGGGGGTTCTGGTCTCTGGGGTCTCTGTCTTTCTTGTTGGTCCAACAAATGACACTGGTAGTAGTAGTCTTGGGGAGAGTGGAAGACTATTTGGTGAGGGCATCTTCCTAGCCGAAAAGCTTTCTCTTAGTGGGTTTCTTTCTTAGGAACAATGGTGATTGTGCTGGGTCCTTCTTCTATATTCCAGGGGTCATTGTCTTCAGGTGGTGTCCAGCGAGGGTCATCCCAGGGAATAAGTTTGGGAACCTCTTCTTCATCGGGTGCTTCTTGTTCAGGGACTTCTTGGTCAGAAGTTTCTTCTTCCTCAGATGATTCTTAACCCCAAATCGCTTGTACTTCTGCAGCTTCAGTTACAGGTGTTTCTGGAATATGTCTGTATTTCTTCTTCTTTCTTCTGCACTCTGGGCAGGCTGTGCCAGGCGATTTCCTTGTTCCCATAATCTTGGAGGAGTGCTCGGGACACCTGTGTCTCTTGAGGAATATAGGGCATTCTTTGATTTCTCCTGCAATGGCTCCAATGGTGATAGGGATGGTATTCTTGGCCCATACATTGTCTTCTGGTCTGTCATCCACCAGGTTAATTTGGGGATTGAGTCTGGGATCATTTCCATCTTTGGATTCTTCTTCCTCTTCTATAGTAGACTCCTCACTACTGGTATATTCTTCTTGAATAGTGACCTTCTTCTTCGATTGTTCATAGCTGGTCACCTTAACTCTGTACTTCTTTCCTTGATAGTCAAATTTAAGTACTTGTTGACCAATATCAACAACTGCATTCATTTCCTTCATCCAGTTGGTGCCAAGAATCATGTCATAGGTGACAGCTTCTGTGACAACAGCTTTGGGAATGGAGAACTGAATGTGTCCTAGGGAAATGGTGATATTCTGTACTTCTCCAAGGGGTTGAGTTCAGGCTCCATCTGCTACTATGATGCTGAGGTTGGATGGTCCATCAATGGGCCATTGGAGAGTGTCCAAGAACTATTTGGCAATGACGCAGATAGCTGCTCCTGTGTCTATAAGGATTTTTGCTTTTTGTCCTCCAATATCTCCATATAAATAGGTACTGACATGTCTTTTGGCTGCTTGGACAGGGATGGGAGCTGGTTCTTGCTGTGGGATCAGAACTCGGCCAGTACTAGACCTGGTGGTTTTCAGTAATTTGTTTCAAACTCCAGCTAGTGTCAGTTGTAGGAACTGCAGGAGAGGGACTTCCATCTTGGCCTCTTGAATCTTCTGCCAGGCTTCATTGTAGATGTCTCTGGGCATGGTCTTTGGGGAATACTTTTTCTTGGGCTTCAGGGGTATAGGTTCCCGTTCTTCTTATTTCATTTCTTCATCCTCTGGTAGCAGCTCATTTGTTTCAGGCACAAATGGTGAGGGAGTTCGGGGAGGTGTTTCTACCTATTCCTCCTCATGCTCTTCATCTTCTTCCTGAATCATTCTTCTGCTGACATTTCTGGATGGCCTTCCTATAGGTCTCTTCCTCTTTTCTGCTGGATAGACTGTTTTTCAGATGCTAACCTTGGTGGGGTACAAGTCTAGGTCACTGTAGTCTTCACTGTTGCTTGCTTCTTCGAAATCTTCAACAGGATGGGCTTCAGTCTTCTTGTACTGAGTGTCATTCCTTCGGTTTGGTGGTTCTGAGTCCCTTCAGTCACTTCTTTTGCTGTCACATTCAGTGGCATAGTGTCCAAATTGTCCACAGTGGAAGCATTGGACTTGGGCTCTGTCTCAGGCAGGGTACCTTCTTTCTTCTTGCTGGTAGTTCCTGTTATCTCTTGATGGATAACCTTGGCTCCTCTGTGGTGGGTATGCTCTGTTGTCCTGGTAATTCCGATTTTCATGTGTGGTGAGTTTTTCAATCTATCCAACCAATCAGTCCAACTTGGAGCTAAGGTCTTGGATTTCGCTTCTGTCCTTCTTTCCTTCTTTGGCTGGCCTTCTTTCTTCAGATCTTTCTTGTCCTTGAAGGAGTCCTTGTAGGGCTTTGACCAGGATGTCTTCCTTCTCTTCTTTTCTATTATGATCACTCCAGGTGGTTCCTTGTCTGACGTCAAAATATCCTTGAGCTGCATCTACTTGTTCCTCGGACCTTCTGATGCCTAAGGTGTGGACATGCTGAGCAATATTTGGGGGAATTCCATTCATGAAAGTCATTGGACCTATAATGTCTTGGTTGGTAGCATTGAACCCAGCGGAATGCATTCTCTTCTGGATTCTTGTGAAGAAGGCTCTGGGTGATTCTCCAAGATTCATCTTCATCCCCATGATAGATTCCTGAGCCTTGTGGCAGGTTTCATTTCCTGCATACTTTTCAATGAGCCAGTGGACCATGGCCTCATATTCTAGCTCATCAGACATTGCTGCTTATATCTGTCTTGCTAGTTCTGAATCTCGGTTGTTTGCTGTTCGATGGAAAATTCCTCTGACTGGTTCTCTGAGCTGGGCTTTGTAGATGGTGATTTTTCTTTCATCTGAGAGGTTCCTCAAGACTGCAATTCCTTCAATTCCATCAAGGAATTCTCTGGGGTCTTCCTCTGGGTATCCTGCAAATGTTGGCAATGAAGTGGCCATTTCTTCATCACTTTCTTCTGATTCTGGTTCAGGTTCAGATTCGGATTCTGATTCACTTTCCGAGCTTTCACTAGAGATGGGGGTGCTTGGGTATCCTGAGGATGGTGTTCTGGTTCTTGGGTGGAGGGGAATAGGCCTAGGTAATCTTGTAGGAACTACTTCTGGTTCTGCAAGGGGCTGTGGTAGGGGTTCTATTGGTGAGATTGGTGGGGCTGGGGAGGGTTGTCTGGCTGTAAAGTGTTGGGTTCGTGTAATAAGATCCTCTAGTTCTTGTGCAAGTTCTCCGAAATCTCTAATGAGAGGTCTATCTTACTGAGACCATCAAGAAGGATATTTGTAAGAAACTCTATAAGAGATTATCAAAAAGACTTAAGAATCTCCTTTCTCTAGTAACATTCAGGTTATACAAACTTCTGACAATACTCAAGACATTGTTTTTAGAGAATAGATACTAACGGACACCTTTCACAAGTAACATTCAGGTGACACAAGATTTGGACAACACTTTCTGCGAAGTTTTTGGTGAAAAGCGACTATCAACATGGCAAGCAACGAGCATTCTGGTGAGTGTGGCGGCCAGGGAGGCAGCCGTGCCTTCGACTGGCAGTGGGTCGGGAGTAAGAGAGGAGACGGTTTGGGGATGCCAGGGCCCTCAGTGGTTGGCAGCGGTGCTGGAGGAGGTGGAAGAGGTGGGCTGCGACAGAGAGGTGGGGGGAGGACGACCTTTGCTGACAAGGTCAGAATGGGGAAGATAGCAGCAGGACTCGATAGTTGGTTGGGACTGGGGAAGGCGACACCGGTTTCGGAGGGAAGGCAAGGGGGGCCCCCCATGGGAGCTTCAGGCAGTATGGGGGGAGGGGGAGTAGGGGGAGGAGATGTGACTGCTGATGGGGCTGTGACGGCGAATCTGGAGAAAAATCCAGATGGACGGTGGTCGGTGGATCAGGACAGAAGGAGGGCACCAGGCCCGGGGACCTGGCGGATGGGGTGATGGGCATGGTGTCAGCACTATTACTCAAAAAGTCGCGGTCAGAATTCACGGTCACATTGTGCTTCCGCGGCTTAGCTGTGACTGCGAGGATGATTCTGGGGCTGGTGGCACAAAAGGTGAAGGGGGCAGCAATGGTCAAGTTCCTGAAGGAGAAAGAAGGGATTGAAATTGGGTTCGAGGAAGAGGTGTCGTTGTTGGAGGCTGTGGAGAAAGGGGTCGCAGTAGGTGAGGTGGTAGTTCCGATGGCGAGGTGCATGCGCTGGGACCCACGAGTGGTGCAGTTGACGGTGCTGGATTTTCCTACAATGTCGCGGGAGAGGACCAGAGAGCTGATTGTGGAGGTGGTCAAGGAGTATGGTGATATCATTGACATCGGGTTCAAAGTCTGGGAGGGTACAGATCTTAGGATGGGAGATGTAGACATTAGGGTACGTCTGTTTGGATGGGAGAACACCGGGAAGACGAGGGACTGGCCGGCGACTCTCAAGTGGGGACCAGTTGAGTGCAGGGTTTCCCGGGTGAAAGGGACGCCTGAGGAAGAGGAGGATCTACTGGAGGCTCTTGAGGATCTGGCAGGAGCTGTCGAGAGGAGACATTTGGCTTGGAAGGAGTATGAAGCCAAGACCGTGGTGGAAATTGTGGAAGAGAAGAAAATCAGGATGGACCGAGGAACCTGGGAGAAGATGCAGGGGAGACGTATTCAGAAGGAGCTGTTGGCGAAATTAGGAGGTGGCACAGCGGAAAGTGGAGAGAGAGGAGGTGGAGTAGGATTGAGGGAGAGTGACTGGGCTGGGGAGCCCAGAGAAGTTCAAGAGGTGACCCAAGGAGGCCTCGGTGAGGGAAGGCAGAGTGGCGGGGTGGAGGATGCCGAAATGAGTGTGGAAGTTCCAACACGATATAAGGTCCCGGGAGGGGTTGGAGGTGAGGAGGAACTTCTCGATGTTCTGGAGGAGGAGTGGGATGAGTCGGGAAGGGGGAACACTCTGGTGGTTCCCGTGGGGGGGATGGAAGGGAATGCCAGGGGTGTAGAGGCAGAGGTGGATGAGGAGAAGTGGCTGTGGAAGACTCTGGAGGGGGTGGCAGCAGAGGAGCTGGGTGGTGAAGACTTCTGGGTTATGAGCGATAGGCACTGGGAGGAAATTCTGCATGGTGAGGAGGTGCCAAAGAAGGTCTGGAATGAAATTCTGGTGGTGCTCTTGGAGTCTGTGGAGTATCAAGTCGATGATCAAAGGGAGGAGGAACTTCGAGTGATTGCGAATGACAGGGCGGCTTACTTGTGGAGCTCGAAGAAAGGGCTGGAGAAGTGGAGAGTCGTGTGCAAGGAGTATCGGACAGAATTCGAGGTAGTGGATGGGGCAGAGTGCCAGGAAATCTTGGCGGCACTGGATGCCCAGGAAGGGATGGAGGATGAGTTGGAGGCAGTACAGTGCCTGGATCTGGAAGGGGACAGGAGGAGCATGGAATTCTAGATCGTGAGCTCTCTACCAAACATTATCCAATATGAACAGTACAACTAGAATCTTCTCTTTGAACGTCAATGGGTTAAGGGGGGCAACATGGTGTCGAAATATCTTTGGCTGATTGAAGGGTCTGGAGGCAGATATCTTCCTATTACAGGATGTGCGATACGAGGTGGATGTGGACCTACTGGAATGGACTCGGGAATGGGGTGGGGTGGCTGTTTGGACTGGGCAGGTGGGAATCTTGGTTAGAAAAGGGATGGGGGACATTGGGGACGTTGGGCACTGGGGGAGTCGGCTGGTATGGGGTGTATGGAGGAGACCGGGTTGAAATCCTCTGACTGTTGGGTCTTGTTACTGTCCAGCTGAGAGAGGGGAACACATAGATTGGATCAGGGACTTGCGGGAGGCAGGGGTCTTGGAGGAAGCGGGGGTGGACTGCCTGGGAGGGGACTTTAACATGGTGCGTAATATTGTGGTGGATAGGACTGATGGGGGGAGAGGAATGCATGGGAAAAGTGGAGGGTTGGAAGATTGGATGGAGGTGAAAAGGTTGAGTTCGTTGGTGGACTCGGGGCGACAATTCTGGGTCGATCGCTGAATTTATACTCACTGGGTGGCTGGACTGGGATCCAGGATTGACTGGGTGTTGACGGCGGAGTGCTGGGGTGGGGATATCTGGGCTACGCTGGAAGTGGTGTGGTGCCCATAGTCTGACCACTGGGGGCTAATTGGGAAGGGGAGATTTGGAGGAAGTAGAGATGGGCCTGGACATTGGCGGCTCAACTCTTCTTTATTAGAGGATGGTTCTTTATGGGCTGACTGGGAGGTGGAGGCAAAAGTGAAGATAATTAGATGGAGGGAGCAGGGATTGGTAATTGGGGAGCGCTGGCGGAGGCTGAAGTTGAGCACTCAGAGGTTCTGAAGGGATGTAGGGAAAGGAAGGAGTGCACAAAGGTGGTGGCAAGTGCAATGGGCTTCACATAGATTGGTGGCACTTCTGGAGAAATGGGCAGAGTGGAAAGAGGGGGACGGAGTAGCTGATTGGCGCATTCTGTGGTTAATGAAGGAAGTCGAGGAGTTGAAAGGGGTGTTACGAAGGGAGGAGGAGAATCGGTTGAATGGAATGGTGGCGAGACTATGGTGGCAGGGGTTGGAGGAAGGGGAGCGACCCACAAAATTCCTCTCCCAGCTGCTCCAGGCACGAAGGACCAGGCAGCGGTGGGATGGTATCTTGGATGAGGATGGGGAGATGGTGACAGGCATGCCAGAAATTTTGGGATTGCTGCAAAACCATTGGGGAAGTTTGTGGAGCGAGGAGGAGGGAGGTGAGGATGCATTGAACATTGAGCGGCTGTTGGAGGACTGGCACCCGGACCCGGCTCTGGGGCTGGGGACACTGGGGGATCCCATACGAGGAGAGGAGGTGTGTAAAGTTCTGGCCTCGACAAGTAAAGGGACTGCTCCGGGGGAGGATGGACTGCCCTGGGATTTTTGGAAGAGAATGGTCAAGGTGGAAGGGGTCTTGGAGGAGATTACTGCAATGTGTGATGAAGTTATTCGATCCGGTACTTGGATCAGGGGTCAGCGCCTAGGACTGGTCTCTCTGCTCTTCAAGGATAAGGGGAGAAAGGAGGATTGGAAGAATTGGCGGCCGATTATGCTCCTTGACATGGACCGCAAGTTGGTGACGAAGATCTTAGTGAACAGGCTATAGGGGATTGCTCAGCGCGTACTGGGAGTGGAGCAGCAAGGGTTTGTAGGAGGGCGGTTGATACGAGATGGAACTGCTTGGGTCCATGGAGTGATCAAAGGGGCTCGGGCTGATGGGGTTGATGGCCGGTTGGTGTTCCTGGACCAGGAGAAGGCATATGATAGAGTGCAGAGAGTCTGGCTGGAAGGAGTCCTGAGGTGTATAGGGATTCCGCTGGATTTTCGGAGGTCGCTAATCAGCCTTTTGGAGGACAGTCAAGCAGCTTTGGTGGTGAATGATCACAGGGGTATGAGCTTCCTGCTAGGGCACGGAGTGCTACAAGGGGATCCACTGTCCCCCATTCTATATGCCCTGTCCTTGGAGCCCCTTCTGGACAGGATCCGGTACAGAATTGGGGGTTTGAATATTTTGGGGATTAACTGGAAAGTCAGAGCCTTTGCGGATGACATGGTGGTCGGTCTGGGTTCCTTTGATGATGTGGAGGAACTGCAAAGGACTGTGGAATGGTATGAGAGGGGCTCGGGGGCATGGCTTAACTGGCACAAATGTGAAACTATGATTCTAGGAGAGGGAATAGCTGGTGGCGAAGTGATAGGAAGGGTGGTCCCCGCTGGTGAACCAGTCTGGTACTTGGGGATTTATTTCTCGGTGTATGGATCTCTACTACCTCGAGTATGGTGGGAACAGAGGCTCTTGGCATGGGGGAATATTTTGTTGGGGTGGGGTGGCCGGCACATATCCTTGGCAGGAAGGGTGATGGTGCTGAATGTATACTGGCTGCCTAAGCTGTGGTATTTGGGGTATCATTTGGACTTCCCTGCTTGGGTGGTCAAGCGGCTTCTGAAAATGGCAAGGTCGTGGATCTGGGCAGGACAGAGGAGCCAAATTGGTTGGGAGGTTCTGGCGCTACCGGTTGATAGGGGTGGACTGGGCTTGGTGGACTTGGCCAAGTGTCTACACTGCCTGAGAGTTTGGTGGTTGAAGAGGGCTAGTGAGTTGCGAGGGGGGGAATGGGTGCCTTTTATGCAGAGGGTGTGGGAAGTCAGGTACTCCCCTCGAGGCACTACTGGTGATCTGTTGGCGCTGGTGGCTTTGGATGGCAGTCAAAAGATGCGCTATAAAGGGTTTTGGTGGAGAGTAGTGGACAGTGCAAGGCGAATTGGACTTCGATGGCGGGGTGATGAGGGGGAGGAGGAATGGGGACCGCAGATGTGGAGGTGGGATTGGCTGCTGGTGGGTGATACTTTGGTGGAGGATTATCAGCTTGGCGACGGTATGGAGTGTCTGATGGGTCTTGGGAGAGATGCTTGGCTGGAGGCTTGGCAGCAGGCCGGGATTGGAGAGGAGTGGGACTGGAACGGGGTTTGGACTTGGAGCAAGCGGGTGTCGCGGTGGCTTCCCTCCAAGTTCTGGGTGATATGGTGGAGGTTCTTAAGGCGGAATGTGATGCTGAACTATCGGTCAGGGCACTTGGTGCCAGGGGGTATGTTTGAATGTGAGGAGTGCTTGAACATGGGTTGGGAGGGGGGAGTGGTACAGACGCCTGAACATTGGCTTGGAGAGTGCGAAGTAATGGGGGACTTTTGGGACATTATTGCTAGTGGGTTAGGGCTATGGTCTTTGTTGGAGGGGGAGGGAGGGAGATGGGGGAATCTTCGGAGGAGGTTAGTG
This sequence comes from Jimgerdemannia flammicorona, assembly GCA_003990745.1. Classification (NCBI taxonomy): domain Eukaryota; kingdom Fungi; phylum Mucoromycota; class Endogonomycetes; order Endogonales; family Endogonaceae; genus Jimgerdemannia; species Jimgerdemannia flammicorona. The sequence goes on from RBNI01003919.1 coordinate 14,674, forward strand.
GATGGGGTACGGGACGAGTGGTTGACTCTGGGTTGGGCCCTGGCAATTTGGGTAGGGATGGCGGATCATTGGCGACGTGTCTTTGAGGAGGGCCAGCCGGCTACCACTGTGGTGAAGGTAGCACACTGGGAATGGTTAATACTAGACATTTTGAATGGTTGGTGGCAAGGGTGGGGAGAGGGAGGGGGGAGTCGCCGGAAGCTGGTGGAATGCATTTGCAAAAAGAGCGAGGGGAGGGTACGGGTGGTGGGTGGTTGGGTTGTCCTTCGGCGGGGTGTGGGGGTGGGTGG
>RBNI01003920.1:0-14962 GCA_003990745.1 Jimgerdemannia flammicorona
CCCCCACCCTTGCCACCAACCATTCAAAATGTCTAACATTAACCATTCCCAGCACGCTACCCTCGCTGCAGTGGTAGCTGGCTGGCCCTCCTCAAAGACCCGTCGCCAATGATCCGCCATCCCTACCCAAATCGCCAGGGCCCAACCCAGAGTCAATCACTCATCCCCAGCCCCATCCACTAACCTCCTCCAAAGGTTCCCCCATCTCCCTCCCTCCCCCTCCAGCCAAGGCCGTAGCCCCAACCCACTAGTAATAATGTCCCAAAAGTCCCCCAATACCTCGCACTCTCTAAGCCAATGTTCAGGCATCTGCACCACACCCCCCTCCCGACCCATATTCAAACATTCCTCACATTCAAACATGCCCCCCGGCACCAAGTGCCCTGACCGATAGTTCAGCATCACATTCCGTCTCAAGAACCTCCACCATATCACCCAGAACTTGGGGGGAAGCCACCACGACACCTGCTTGCTCCAAGTCCAAATCCCATTCCAGTCCCACTCCTCTCCAATCCCAGCCTGCTGCCAAGCCTCGGGCCAAGCATCTCCCCCAGGACCCATCAGGCATTCCATACTCTCGCCTAGCTGAAAATCTTCCACCAAAGTACCCCCTACCAGCAGCCAATCCCACCTCTACATCTGCAGTGCCCATTCCTCCTCCCCCTCATCGCCCCACTATCTAAGTCCAATTCATCTTGCACTGTCCACCACTCCCCACCAAAACCCCTTATAGCGCATCTTTTGACTACCATCCAAAGCCACCAGCGCCAACAGATCACCAGTCGTGCCACGAGGGGAGTACCTAACTTCCCACACCTTCTGCATAAGAGGCACCCATTCCCCCCCTCGCAACTCACTAGCTCTCTTCAACCACCAAGCTCTCAGGCAGTGTAGACGCTTGGCCAAGTCCACCAAGCCCAGTCCTCCCCTGTCAACCGGTAGCGCCAGAGTCTCCCAGCCAATTTGGCTCCTCCATCCTGCCCAGATCCATGACCTTGCCAGTTTCAGAAGCCGCTTGACCACCCAAGCCGGGAAGTCCAAATGATACCCCAAATACCACAGCTTAGGCAACCAGTACACGTTCAGCACCATCACCCTTCCTGCCAAGGATATGTGCCGGCCACCCCACCCCAGCAAAATATTCCCCCATGCCAAGAGCTGCTGTTCCCACCATACTCGAGGTAGTAGAGATACATACACCGAGAAATATATCCCCAAGTACCGGACTGGTTCTCTAGCAGGAACCACTTGCCCTATCACTTCGCCACCAGCTATTCCCCCTCCTAGAACCATAGTCTCACATTTGTGCCAATTAAGCCGTGCACCCAAGCCCCTCTCATACTATTCCACAGTCCAGTGCAGCTCCTCCACATCAACAAAGGAACCCAGACTGACCACCATATCATCCGCAAAGGCTCTGACCTTCCAGTTAATCCCCAAAATGTTCAAACCCCCAATTCGGTGCCGGATCCTGTCCAGAAGGGGCTCCAAAGGGCATATAGGATAGGGGACAATGGATCCCCTTGCGGTACTCCGCGCCCTAGTGGGAAGCTCATTCCCCTGTGGTCATTCACCACCAAAGCTGCTTGACTGTCCTCCAAAAGGCTGATTAGCACTCTCCGAAAATCCAGTGGAATACCAATACGTCTCAGGACACCTTCCAGCCAGACTCTCTGCACTCTGTCATATGCCTTCTCCTGGTCCAGGAATACCAACCGGCCATCAACCCCATCTGCCCGAGCCCCTTCGATCACTCCATGGACCCAAGCAGTTCTATCTCGTATCAACCGACCTCCTACGAACCCTCGCTGCTCCACTCCCAGAATGCACTGAGCAATCCCTTGTAGCCTGTTCACCAAGATCTTCGTCACCAACTTGCAGTCCATGTCAAGGAGCATGATCGGCCACCAACACTTCCAATCCTCCTTTCTCCCCTTGTCCTTGAAGAGCAGGGAGACCAGTCCTAGGCGTTGACCCCCAATCCAAGCATCGGATCGAATGACTTCATCACACATTGCAGTGATCTCCTCCAAGACCCCTTCCACCTTAACCATTCTCTTCCAGAAATCCCAGGGTAGTCCATCCTCCCCCAGAGCTGTCCCTCTCCTTGTCGATGCCAGGACTTTACACACCTCCTCTCCTCGTATGAGATCCCCCAGCATCCCCAGCCCCATAGCCGGGTCTGGGTGCCAGTCCTCCAACATCTGCTCAATATTCAGTGCATCCTCACCTCCCTCCTCCTCGCTCTACAAACTTCCCCAGTGGTTTTGCAGTAATCCCAAAATCTCAGGCGTACCCGTCACCATCTCCCCATCCTCATCCAAGATACCATCCCACCGCTGCCTGGTCCTTCGTGCCTGGAGCAGCCAGGAGAGGAGTTTCGTGGGTCGCTCCCCCTCTTCAACCCCTGCCACCGCAGTCTCGCCACCATTCCATTCAACTGATTCTCCTCCTCCCTTCGTAACACCCCCTTCAGCTCCTCCACTTCCTTCGTTAACCGCAGAATGCGCCAATCAGCTACTCCATCCTCCTCCTTCCAAACTGCCCATTTCTCCAGAAGGACCACCAATCTATGTGAAGCCCATTGCACTCGCCTCCACCTTTGCGTGCTCCTTCCTTTCCCTGCATCCCTCCAGAACCTCTGAGCGCTCGACTTCAGCCTCCGCCAGCGGTCCCCAATTACCAAACCCTGCTCCCTCCATCTAATTATCTTCACTGCTGCCTCCTCCTCCCAGTCAGCCCATAAAGAACCATCCTCCAATAAAGAAGCATTGAGCCGCCAATGTCCAGGCCCATCCCTACTTCTCCCAAATCTCCCCATCCCAATCAGCCCCCAGTGGTCAGACCATGGGCACCACACCACCTCCAGCGTCGTCCATATATCCCCACCCCAGCACTCTGCCGTCAGAACCCAGTCAATCCTGGATCCCAGCCCTGCCACCCAGTGAGTATAAATTCGGTGATCGACCCAGAATTGTCGCCCCGAATCCACCAACGAGCTCAACCTTTCCACCTCCATCCAATCTTCCAACCCTCCACTTTTCCCACGCATCCCTCTTCCCCTATCAGTCCTATCTACCACAGTATCACGCACCATATTAAAGTCCCCTCCCAGGCAGTCCACCTCTGCTTCCCCCAAGACCCCTGCCTCCCGCAAGTCCCTGATCCAATCTATGCGTTCCCTTCGCTCAGCTGGGCAGTAACAAGACCCAACAGTCAGAGGATTCCAACCCGGTCTCCTCCATACACCCCATACCAGCCGACTCCCCCAGTGCCCAACATCCCCAATGTCCCCCATCCCTTTTCTAACCAAGATTCCCACCTGCCCAGTCCAAACAGCCACCCCACCCCATTCCCGAGTCCATTCCAGTAGGTCCACATCCACCTCGTATCGCACATCCTGTAGTAAGAAGATATCTGCCTCCAGACCCTTCAACCAGCCAAAGATATTTCAACACTGTGTTGCCCCCCTTAACCCATTGACGTTCAAAGAGAAGATTCTAGTTGTACTGTTCATATTGAATAATGTTGGTAGAGAGATCACAATCTAGAATTCCATACTCCTCCTGTCCCCTTCCAGATCCAGGCGCCATGCCACCTCCAACTCATCCTCCATCCCATCCTGGGCATCCAGTGCCGCCAAGATTTCCTGGCACTCCGCCCCATCCACTACCTCGAATTCCATCCTATACTCCTTGCACACTACTCCCCACTTCTCCAGCTCTTTCTTTGAGCTCCACAAGTAAGCCGCCCTGTTATTTGCAATCACTTGAAGTTCCTCCTCCCTCTGATCATCGACTTGATACTCCACAGACTCCAAGAGCACCGCCAGAATTTCATTCCGGACCTTCTTTGGCACCTCCTCACCATGCAGAATTTCCTCCCAGTGCCTATCACTCATAACCCAGAAGTCTTCACCGCCCAGCTCCTCTGCTGCCACCCCCTCCAGAGTCTTCCACAGCCATTTCTCCTCATCCACCTCCGCCTCTGCACCCCTGGCATTCCCTTCCATCCCCCCCACAGGAACCTCCAGAGCGTTTCCCCTTCCTGACTCATCCCACTCCTCCTCCAGAACATCGAGAAGTTCCTCCTCACCTCCGGCCCCTCCCGGGACCTCATACCGCGTCTGAACTTCCACACTCATTTCGGCATCCTCCACCCCGCCACTCTGCCCTCCCTCACCGAGGCCTCCTTGGGTCACCTCTTGAGCTTCTCTGGGCTCCCCAGCCCAGTCACTCTCCCTCAATCCTACTCCACCTCCTCTCTCTCCACTTTCCACCATGCCACCTCCCAATTTCACCAACAGCTCCTTCTGAATTCGTCTCCCCTGCATCTTCTCCCAGGTTCCTCGGTCCATCCTGATTTTCTTCCCTTCCACAATTTCCACCACCGTCTTGGCTTCATACTCCTTCCAAGCCAACCGTCTCCTCTCAACAGCTCCCACCAGATCCTCAAGAGCCTCCAGTAGATCCTCCTCTTCCTCTGGCATGCCTTTCACCCAGGAAACCCTGCACTCAACTGGTCCCCACTTGAGAGTCACCAGCCAGTCCCTCGTCTTCCCGGTGTTCTCCCGTCCAAACAGACGCACCCTGATGTCAACATCTCCCATCCTAAGATCTGTACCCTCCCAGACTTTGAACCCGATATCAATGATATCACCATACTCCTTGACCACCTCCACAATCAGCTCTCTGGCCCTCTCTCGCGACACCGTAGGAAGATCCAGCACCGTCAACTGCACCACTCGTGGGTCCTAGTGCATGCACCTCACCATAGGAACTACCACTCCACCTACCACGACCCCTTTCTCCACAGCCTCCAACAACGACACCTCCTCCTCGAACCCAATTTCAATCCCTTCTTTCCCCTTCAGGAACTTGACTGTTGCTGCCCCCTTCACCTCTTGCGCCACCAGCCCCAGAATCATCCTCGCAGTCATAGCCAAGCCGCGGAAGCACAATGTGACTGCGAATTCCGACTGCGACTTTTTGAGTAATGGTGCCGACACCATGCCCGTCACCCCATCTGCCAGGTCCCCAGGCCTGGTGCCCTCCTTCTGTCCTGATCCGCCGACCACCGTCACATCTGGATTTTTCTCCAGATTCGCCGTCACAGCCCCATCAGCAGTCACATCTCCTCCCCCTACTCCCCCTCCCCCCATACCACCTGAAGCTTCCATGGGGGGTCCCCCTTGCCCTCCCTCCGAACCCGGCATCGCCTTCCCCAGTCCCAACCAACTATTGAGCCCTGCTGCCATCTTCTCCATTCTGACCTTGTCAGCAAAGGTCGTCCTCCCCCCACCTCTCTGTCACAGCCCACCTCTGCCTCCTCCTCCAGCACCGCTGCCAACCACAGAGGGCCCTGGCATCCCCAAACCGTCCCCTCTCTTACTCCCGACCCGCTGCCAGTCAAAGGCACGACTGCCTCCCTGGCCGCCATGCTCACCAGAATGCTCGTTGCTCGCTATGTTGATAGTCGCTTTTCACCAAAAACTTCGCAGAAAGTGTTGTCCAAATCTTGTGTCACCTGAATGTTACGGGTGAAAGGTGTTGAGAGACTGAGCTCTTTGGTAGATATAGGGTAACTTAGGTGGGGTGATCATCAGGTCTATACTCACTAAGTGGTAGGGTTGGGATCAAGAATTAACTGGGTGTTGATAGCTGAGTGCTGGGGTGCAGAGGTCTAGAGTGAGATTGAGATGGTCTGGTGTTCTTGGTCTGATCACTAGAGATTGCTGAGCAGAGGGAGGTTTGGGGGTGGGAGAGAGGGGCCTAGATATTAGTGCCTAAATACCTCACTGCGAGAGACCATATCTTGTAAGAAGAATGAATAGTAGATATTAGTGCTAAGATTATTGGCTGGAGGGTACAGAGGTTGGAGATTGGAGATTGTTGGTGACAGTTAAAATATAATACTCAGTAGTACTAGGGTGAGGCTGAGAGAGAGAGGTGTGCTCAGTAGAGAAGTCATATTCAGTGGGCTTCTAGAGGTTGGAACAACTACTGGAGAGGTAAGCTGGGTCTTTGGCTAACTATAAGGAAGAGGATTAGAGGATTCAAAGGATTCAGCAAGAGGTGGAAGAACTGAAGAAACTGCTTAGACAGGAGGAGAAACTATAAGTGAAGAAGTTGGTGGCAAGGCTACAATGGCAGGGTCTTGAGGAGAGGGAGCAGCCTACAAAGTTCTTGTCACAGTTACTACAGGCCAGGAGGATGAGATAGTAGTGGGAAGAAGTATTAGATAAGATAGAGAAAATAGTGACTGAGATGCTAGAGATTTTGGAACTATTACAGTCTTGCTAGGAGCAACTATAGAGTAAGGAAGAGGGTGATGAAGATGTCATTGACATTGAAAGGTAGTTGGAGAATTGGTACCTAGACCCAGCTATAGGCCTAGGTAAACTTGGAGCCCCTATATAAGAAGAGAAGATATGTCAGGTTTTGGCAATGATAAGTCTGAGAACAGCCCCAGGAGAGGATGGGTTGCCTTGGGATTTTTGGAAGAAGATGGCTGGAGTTGAGGTTGTACTAGAGGAGATGGTATAGATATACAATGAGATCATTGGCTCAGGGACCTGGATTGGGAGACAGTGTCTGGGGCTTATAGCTCTATTGTATAAAAACAAGAGAAAAAGAGAGGATTGGAAGAACTGGAGGCCGATTATACTTTTAGATGTAGATTGCAAGTTGGTGATGAAGATTTTGGTGATCAGACTGTAAGGAGTGGCTCAGCAGATATTGGGGGCTAAACAGAGGGGCTTTGTCAGAGGTTGTTTAATCCATAATAAGACAGTGTGGGTTCATGGTATTATTGTGAGTACTTGTATAGCTGGGGTCAATAGTTGACTAGTTTTTCTGGACTAAGAGAAGACTTATGACAGAGTTTAGTATATATGGCTAGAGGGGGTTTTAAAGTAGATAGAAGTCCCCCCAGGGTTTAGGAGATCATTAATTTGTCTGTTAGAGGAGAGTTGAGCAGCTATTATGGTGAATAGGTATAGGGGAGAGTCCTTCTCACTAGGCAGAGAAGTGTTACAAGGAGACCCACTATTGCTAATTCTATATACTCTCTTATTAGAGCCTCTATTGGACAGGATATAGTACAGAGTTGGGGGTTTGAATATTTTGAGAGTGAACTAGAAGATTGGGATCTTTGCTGATGATATAGTGATTAGGCTAGGCTCTGTGGAAGATGTGGCAGTACTGAATAATATAGTGGAGTAGTATGAGAGATATTCAGGTGCTAGACTCAATTAGTATAAGTGTGAGACTCTGGCCCTAGGTAGAAGAATAGTTGGCAGTGATGTGATCAGAATGGTGGTCCCAGTGGGAGAAGCAGTCTGATACCTGGGAATTTATTTTTTAGTATATGGTTTCCTGATCTTATAGTTGGTAAGAGTGGTAGCTACTTACTTAAAGAGAGGTTCTTATGAGGAGAGATCATTATATCTCTCTAGCAGAGAGAGTGATAGTACTGAATGTATACTAACTGCCTAAGCTGTAGTATTTGGAATATCACTTAGACTTTCTAGCATGAGTGGTCAAAAGGTTGATAAAGATAGCAAGGTCATAGATATGAGCAGGGCAGTGGAGCTAGATTGGCTGGAAGGTGTTGATAATGTCAGTAGACAGAGGAGGGCTGGACCTGGTGGACTTCACCAAGCACTTATACTGCTTGAGAGCATGGTGGCTAAAGCAAGTGAGTGAATTGTGGGACTAAGAGTAGGTATCTCTTATATAGTAGATGTGGGAGACTAGGTACTCTCCCCAGGATATGACTGGTGACCTGTTTACTCTGATAGCTCTCAAAAGAAGTAAGAAGATGTGCTATAGAGGATTCTGGTGGAGAGTGGTAGATGGTGCTCACTATATCAGTCTCTGGTGGAGGAGTAATAAGGGGTAGGAGGAATGGAGACTCTGAATATAGAGGTGGGACTGCCTACTGTTAGGAGGTACTCTGGTGGATGATTTTTAGCTGGAAGATAGCATGGAGTATCTGCAGGAGTATGGGAGAGATTTATGGCTGGAGACATAGTAGGGGGTAGGAATTAGCAAGGAGTAGAACTGGAATAGTATCTGGCCTTGGTACAAGAAGGTGGCAAGATGGCTTCCCCCCAAGTTCTGAGTAGTATGGTGGAGACTTCTATGGTGCAATGTGATGCTGAACTACTGGTCAGGATATTTGGTAGAAGGAGATACTCTGGAGTATAAAGAGTGTCTAAATGTTGGGCAGAAGGGGGGGGCATAGTGCAGACCCCTGAGCATTGGCTGGGGGAGTATGAGGTTTTGGGAGATTTCTGAAGAATTATCAAAGACCAGATAGGGCTGCAACCATTGGAGAGAATGAAGAGTAGGAGGTAGGGTGATCTCTGGCAGAGGCTGGTGGGAGGAGTTGGAGATGAGTAGTTGACTTTTGGATAGGCTCTGGCTATTTGGATTGAACTTGCCAGATATTGACTTTATGTATTTAAGGATAGTCAGTACTTAGTACTTAGAGTATAGGTTGCTCAATGGGAGTAGTTGTTACTGAATATTCTGAATGATTAGTGGTGGGAGTGGAGATCTAAAGAGAGAAGCCATAGGAGACTTGTAGAATATATTTATAAGAAGAGTAGGGAGAGGATCAGGGTCACTGGAGAATTGATGTCTCTTCAGAAGAGGGGGGAGAGGGGGAGAGAGTAGAGTCTATATAGGATTGGATGAAGGGTACATTCATATCTTTGTATTAATATAATATAGATTGGATAGTAATCAATAATAAAGTAGAAGTCCAAATAATTATAAAAAAATATATATAATAAAAAAAAAATAAAGATTGGCCAAAAAGATTGCCCAAGCTATTATTAAAAAGATCCAAGAAGACCTCACTATCAAAGAAGTTCTTAAACTAGATAAGTCTAACTAAAAGTAAGAAGAATTTAGCTCTACTGATCAAACTTATAGCAAGTAAAGAGTCAATATAGTTCATAAGAATAGTGATAAAATCTAGTATTAGAGAATTATAGATAGTTATGAACTATGAAGATAATACTCTCATTCTATCTAAATATATTATATGAAATATATTAATAAATATCATATATATCTCTCTGAAGTTTTCAAGATCCAAACTATAAGATGCTAAGCTAAAGAGATAATAGAAGAACTCAAACTAGACTACACTACTTGTAAAGGATGAGATAAGACTAGCTTCAAGAAAAATGAAATCAATTTAGATAATAATAATGAACTCAAATATTATTATGAAAGAGAATAGTTGCATTAAATTTGAAGAATAAGGTAATAAAAATAATATAGTAGTCCTACTAAATAGTAGTACTATAGGAAATTATATCAGTACTAAGATAGTCAAAAGAATTATAGTCTAAAGTAAACCAGTAGTTGAAAGAAATAAGTCACCTTTAGTGATAACAAGACTTAGTCATTAATTCAAATCTATAAAAAAACCTACTGCTTAAGATTGGTAAGTATCAAGAGAGACTAGACTTTAGTATTATAGATCTTTCAGAATATGATATTATTCTCAGAAAGACTTAGTTAACTAAATATAACCCAGGTATTAACTAAAAGACAAATGAAGTCAATTTACTATATAAAGAAAGAAGAGTTACCCTAATGATCTAGTAAAATATAACTAACTACTAAGAAATAAAACTTATCTATACTATTCAAATAAAGAGACTATCATATAAGAAGGAAAATATCTACTATATCTATATAGTAGAAGAAGTAGTAGAAGCTCCAATCAGTCTAGTTTCATCAGAGGTCTAGAAACTCTTAAGAAATTCTAAGATATTTTCTAGAAATCTACAGATCTTCCTCTAAAGTGTCAAATTCAACATGGGATTAATCTTACTCCAGAAGCTGAACCATCATACAAGAGTATCTATCAACTAGTCCAATCTGAGCTCAAAGTTCTCAAAGAAGAGCTGACCAAACTACTGACTTAAGTATATATCAAACTAAACAGATTATTCTTTGAGCACTTATTCTATTTGTCAAGAAGAAGAATATCTTATTGTAGATATATATTAATTACTAAGCTCTCAACAAGATCACTATTGAGAACAGATATGCTTTTCTAAGAATTGATAAACTACTCTATCAGAGTTTTAAGACCAAGGTATTCTTTCTTCTAGATCTATGAAATGGGTATCACCAGATCCTTATTGATAAAAGAATGTAGAAAAGACAGTATTCAGAATATAGTTTAAATATTACTAATTCCAGATCATACTTTTTGATCTAACCAATATCTCTGAAATCTTCTAGAATCTCATAAATGATATCTTTAGACTATTGCTCAATATATATATTCTAGTATATATTGATAATATATATTCTAATATATAGTAAAATAGTTAAGTTATATTATATCTACCTTTGAAGTATACTGATCTTACTGTGAGAATACTAGCTGTATAAGTTTTACTAAGACTAGATCAAATATCTGAGATATACATATTATTTTAGCTGATAATATTAATATAGACTCTGAAAGATACTAGCTCTTCAGAATATTTCCATATCTACTACCCTTAATACTTCTTAGAGATTGCAGGTTACTATTACTGATTCATCTAGAGATACTTTGCAATTACTGCTCTACTTACTAGTCTGATATTAAAAGAAGTCAACAGCTCCTTTCTCCACTACCTTACTAGTCACAATAGTTTGGTAGATAATCTTCTAAGTCCACTTTCCACAATTATTACCCCCTCTACCTTGGGTTGGTTTGCTGTATCTACTGCAGAGTAGTGAGAGGGAGGCAATGGTGATGAGTTGCCCTTTTATTGATATCCAATTAGTATCTTCTCTACTTTTTTTGTAGATTCTGGTACCTTCAGCTATATCTGGAGTATATCCATTTTGGTGCAGTGTCTTCTTCCTTTTGCTATTACCAATAAGATATTATCTCTTTTTTTTTTTTTTTTTTTTTTTTTTTTTTTTTTTTTTTATTTTTTTTTTTTTTTTTTTTTTTTTTTTTTTTTTTTTTTTTTTTATAGTCATAAGGTACTATCTCAGTACATCATAGGTTACATAGGGAGTTAGCTGACCTTGGACATCAAGTGCCCAGTATAGGTTATCTGTAGGTTCTCAGTGCCTGTAGTAGGGCCCTCTGGCTTTGGCAAGCTTTCCAGCAAGCATGGTTCTGGCATAGGTGACTGTTTTTTTGGGTGTTATTAGGATGGAAGGAGAGATATAAGAGGAAGGGTGATTATGGTGAATCAGTAGGGTGCCAGGCTGGGGGCAGTTGTTGGGACTGGGGCAAGTGCTGCTTTGGTGGGGCCTTTTGATTAGTATAGAGTAGTTAGATAATAGGTATCACTCTCAGTTTCTTTTGGCAATTTGGCAGATTGGGCTCTGGTTGTTAGAGGGGGGGTTGGGGGGCCTGAGGCTATCCATTTTAAGCATCTTGGCTGCACTCAACTAGAACTAAGAGCTGATATATGTAGCAATATGATCGAGACCCACAGGCTTGAGTAGTGGAGTATTGGGGGTCTCCTCCTACCTCATATATAAGTTCTTTACTCATCTTGACTAGGAGAACCAGACCCTATTCACTATGATATACTTTGATAAGAGTTTTTCTTTACCTATCATTCTCCTTGGAGTGGTAGAGACTATTCTATTCAGCTTAGATGTGGCCTTGTACATACATTGGAGTCTCAGGTATATACTTTTGGTCATTGGCATATAGCTGGGTTCCCTCTGGTAGTAGAAAGAGTATGGTGTACAAAATGAGGTGTGGGCTACTATAGGTCCTGCTGTGTCTAGCATGGTTGAGCTACTGGACAATAACTAGCCTAGGTTAATAGGGGGGCAGTGCTTGATGAGTAGTAGGAGAGGGTTTTGGCCTATATAGTCTAGGTTCTCTTCTAATAAAAATCCATAGGACTTTGAGTCCATTAAAAAAAATAAAATAAAATAAAATAAAATAAAATAAAAAGGAGTCAATATCAAGACTGAATAGACTCCTGTCTATATTATAGTTATGAAATATCTCAAGAGACTACTTACTGAGACCTCTGTACTGATTATACCAGATCCTATTAGGTCTTTCATATTGATCACAAATGCATTAGATATTATCATCAAAGCTATACTTAGTTAAGAGGACTATTTAGTGACTTTTATCTCAGAAACTCAAGCTAGTAGAAATATATTATACTGTCTATGAAAAGAAGCTCCTAACTATAGTAACTACTCTCTAGAAATAGTATTACTTTCTACTAAAATAGCTATTTATAGTCTATACAGACTACTATATATATACATACTTAGATATATCTATACTTGCTAATACTAACTCATAGATAAGTATAATAGATAGAAATTATTGCTCTTTTTGATATAAAAATCAAGTATACTTCAGACAAAACCAACTGAGTGACTGAGTTTCTCAAGATATATAGAAGATGAGATTATCTTCATAGTTAAGATAATTGATAATCTCACTCAACTAATTCAGCAAGATAACTTACTACTGGATTTTCTTCAGTATAGTTAAGACTCTAAAATCAAGATATCTGAACTAATAAAAAGAATAGCCAAGAGGTTTATCTATCAAAATAGACTTATCTACTGAGATTATAAAAGAGTAGTAATATCTATAAATAATATACTTTACCTCAAAATTATGTAAAAATTTCATAATATATCTATAGCAGACTACTTTAGATTTGAGAAAACTTATAATCTCATCTTTAAGAAATTCTACTAATCAAAGATGACTAAGAATATCAAGACTTTTATAGTATTATATAATATATATTAAAGGTTTAAAGTAGTAATAGGCTACTAGCTAGGATTTTACAATTTTTACTAATCCTCTCCTACAACTAAGATCAAATAGCTATAAATTTTATTATCTAGCTACTAAAGATCCAAACTGGATGAGATGCTGTAGTGATATTTATGGACTATTTCAGTAAGTAAACTTACTCTACACTATTAAGACTACTATAACAGTAGCTAAAGTAGCTAAAATCTTTCTGAACTAGATATTTAGACTATATAATATACTTAATACTATTGTATCTAACTAAGATATCAAGTTTACCAGTAACTTTTGAAAGGTATTCTTTACTCTCTATAGGATAAACCTGAAATTCTCAACAGTTTACTACTCTTAGATAGATAATTAGACTGAGAATATTAACAGAACTCTCAAACAGATATTTAGTATTTTTTGTTACTATAAATAAGATGACTGAAACAAGTATCTAGCCTATGTAGAATTTGCCTATAATAAAAGTTAGTAGACTTTAATAAAGGAGATCCTATTTTTTCTAAATTATGATTAATACTCAAGAATACTAAGTATAACTATAAAATCAATGATCTCTGCTATACAAGACTTAACTAAGATTATTTCTAATCTTATACAAATGACCTGAGATACCCTTATAGAGATATAAGACTATCAGACTAAGTATACTAACCAGAAGTATAGAAAGTCTCTTAGACCAGATTATACTCAAAACAGACTATCTTTATTCAGATACTCTAGTATAGTAACTATCAAAGAAGCTCTGAGTCAGAAGGATAAGCCTCTATCAAATTCTGAAAAAAATTAGTAAAGTTACTTACAAACTGGAGATTTTCCACAATATTCATTATTTCATATTAGCCAACTAGCAGATTTCCTTCTCTATGTATACAATTCTACTATTACTCTTAGTTAGAGTCAATAATTATAAGAAATTCAAAATTGATAAAATTCTAAATTACAAGGTCTACTGATATGAAGTAATCTTTTCTAATTAAATAGAAAGATTATTTAATAAATAATGTAATCTGGGAAAAGGAAAAAATCTTAAAAAATATACAAGAAGTACTATAAGAGTATATAGATACTCTCACTCTCTAACAAAAGAGGTAGTGCTCTGAATAATCTAGATTGGATTCAGATTGGATTTAGATTAAATTCAGATTAAATCCCATCTAGATCAACTTAGATGAAAAATGAGCTGATCCAGATCAATTCAAATTGAACATTATTTTGATTTCCAAATTAGATAATTAAATATTTATATCAATAACTCAAAATATAATTATCCAATTTTGATGACAATAGTGTCATTTTAAAGTCCTTAATAGGGCCTTTTTAATAATATCAAAGATATTGAAATTAGATTATATATTGTTAAGTTATCAAGAAAATCTCTCTATAGAACAAATTGCCAACTAGATCAGCCTAGATAGATATAAATAGTGACTTACTAAAAAGATCCATCCAATCTTCTGACATATTTTCTATATAATCTTCAATCTCAACTATATATAAACTATAGACTTCTAGAACCTCTCCTACTCTGAAGTAGATAAACTAGAAGTAAAGGTGACTGCTGAGATCTACTCCTGAATCTCTTTTAAGACTAAAGATTGTGAGTCCTATTAGAGCTCTATCTTGAATAATAACTCTAACTAATAAATTTAGAGCCTCTTTAATTTATTCAAAGGACCACTTATCTAAATAAATATCCTAAGGAATAAAGAACATATCTCATATATAAATAGTGCTAACTATATTTGATAGTGATCTCTAATCTCACTTTAAACAATCTCAGATCAGTAAGAATATTTATAGATATTATTGACTTTTTTATACTTAATATTGATACCCTCAACTGATTCATATATCAGCTAAGCAGATACTAATAATGAGGATAAAGATGATATTATTTCTCTAATTCTCAACTTTAAGATAGATGAAATAGAAATCAATATAGATATTTATTTCTAAATAGGGAGAAATATAATAAGAATTATATTATAAATAAGTTTAACAATATACTATAAATAATAATTATATAATTAGATAATAATATTATGAACAAATGATATATAAGATAAATGATATGAGTAAAACAAGCAAGATATGAAAAATATCATACTGAACTCTCTGAATATTAGAGCTATAGCTTATATTATAGTAAATAGATTACTTTTTTTTTTTT
>RBNI01003921.1:0-14959 GCA_003990745.1 Jimgerdemannia flammicorona
TTTTTTTTAAGAAAGGAATCTCATCAAACTTAGATTACTAAAAAAATTATTTTGCTTTTTAGAAGGCAAAGAAGGATCAATGTAAAGTAAAATTGGTAGATTTTTGGAATCAGTAATAACAATATTAGGAAGATCAACAAACCTCAAGACCAAATTTATCCAGACTCAATTCTATATTCTAAGTCTTCATGATTTTGAAATATTGAAAATTCTGAGGCTTAATCTTCCAGCAGAGTAGACAACAACACTTTATATGTAGAATTTAAAGGAAGTTAAATGTCAGTATTCTGTCAAGTCTTAAGAAAAAGGATATCAAAATCAATTTCAAACTGCAACATTTTTGGAGTCTTCTACCTTACCAGCTGGCATCCTAAATTTGTATCACAATTATATTATTCTGGATACTGATACAGAGGAAGTTGTTCTAGTAGTTTGGAGAGGAATGTTAGGAGATCAAGTAAGCCAAGTTTTGACAGATGTTTGTGAGGAGGCCTTCAAAGTTCAGAAAGCTGGATTGCATGGCAAAGCTTGAGCAGAGACTGGATCTTATATATCAGCTGGCTATACTTTGACCTATGCTGGTAGAATGCATTGTCATATTGTACCTCTCAACAATTTTAAACCACAAATTGGATAAGATAAATAAGAGGAATACAAAATAGCTATTATAGAGATGACTTTGCTTCTCTTTAACACTTCTTATCAGATGTGGTGGCAAATTCCCCTACTTTACTCAATTTTTGAACAATTCAATACTCCTTATTACCTATCTCCTGAAGAAATTTTGACATCCTTGGCATCTTTGGCATCCTTCGCAACTTTGGCATCCTCAACTTCGATATCAGAATTCTCAACTTTACCACTAGCATCTACTTCAGCTATAAAATTACCTAGAATTGATGGAGGTCAGATGAATTAGAGTCAATTTAGAATATATTTTAGACTTGGTGGATATCAGTTTGAGCAAAATAAAGTGAAAGTCAGTAATATATTTTTTGGACAATGTGTAAGTTCTTCTACTTACACTGATCAAGACATGATATCTGTTTTACTCTATATTGTCAAACATAAAGGACAATATACTTCAAAATCTGGAGGCTTGTTCTATAATCTGGCTTATAGCATTAAAGTTCTGCTAGAGTCAAATATGATGATGGTATTTCACTCAAATCAACCACATGGTTCAACAGTTATTAGAGATGAGGAAGTTTTAAATAGCTTATCAATGAGTGTTATCATAGAACTTTGAAAGCTATAAGCTATTATAACAAATTTTTTAGAAATTTGGGACAGCAAAAAAATCTGTAGATATTTTGAATATTTGGTTATTGTTTTTTATATTGTATCTTAGTTTTTGAATATTTGATAGAAGTTTTGCTTTTTTCTTAGAAGTTCCATGAATGTGGAGAGTTTTTTTGCTTCAAAGGAATTACTCTTTTTGGTGAGCCCCTTAATTTGCACTGGCTGGCTTCTAATATAGTTTATCACATGAAGAATTCAGGTCAACTTGAATTCATCATATGATAAATTCGAACTGATCTGAATTCATCACATGATACATTCGAACTGGTTTGAATTCATCATGGAATAAATTCAAACTAGTTCAAATTCATCATAGAATGAATTCAAACTAGTTCAAATTCATTATAGAATGAATTCAAACTAACTTGAACCAGTCATGTGGTTGCCAAATTTGAATCAGATTCAAATTTCTCTGGCTCAATCGGAGTACTAGATATAACTATAATCTCTCTAAGCTTAGAGCTAGAATCTTCTTTAGTCATTTGAGATTTCTTAACAAATATTTAGAAGTATTCTTAATAATATTCAAAACACAAAAGATAACTAAACTAATTCAATTTAAAGATATATTAGATATATTATAACTAAAACAGAAATTACTACTTTATAATTATTATATATTAATAAGTTTTAGATAAGATAAGTATTCTTACAGTATTTGACTTAGTTGATCAGAGATAGTTCTTTTGTTAAAACTGTGGAGAAGTTTATATTACTAAAGTTTGGAGATCTGGAGGTTATAAATAATATAACTTAGAGTAGTTGCTTTAAAAATTTCTAATGAATTATTATTTTAACTATAGTTATATTTACTATATATATCTTAGTATTTTGGATAATCTTATTAGGCAATGCTATTATTATTATAGTTAGAGTTATATGAGATAGATCACTGAATATATCAAATTAGTACTGAGAATATATTACCCTATTACTTACTTTTGAATAAGTTAGTAGAGGAGAGATTAGAGATAGAGTTGTTATTATTTAATATATAAAATGATAATATTTTTTATAAAAAGATAAATAAGAGTAAAGTGAAGAGTATGAGGTTTAAGTAAAGATTTATATAAGTAATTTGATAGAGTTGAGCTATAGTTCTATTAGATTATAAAAGTCTTTTGAAAATCTCTCATCAGACTTATTATTACTTAAATATCTTTTACTTATTCACTTTGAACTTAGTAAATAATTATTATTAATATAATATAATATAAATTATATTCATATAAAAGAGTGTTTACTTTTTGAGTTTTATAATTGGGTAACTTTAATTTACTAATTAAATTACTTATAATAAAATTATAATTTAATTTATATAATATTTATTCTACTAAGTAATTTTCTTTTTAAGATAGAGTCAAGTAAGTACTACTGATTATAATTTATAAGACATTTGTTTTACTGAGTGATTTTCTTTTAAGATTATATCTAGATATATATTATGAATTAAATAAAATTATAATAAGGGTTAGGGTTAGGTTTCAACTAATAATTTTTCATTATAAAATAAACAAAGTATATCAGTATTATTAGAAAGAGAGGTGTTTTTATTGAACTTATATAGGATACATATTTTATGTATTACTGATAAATAATATAAGACTAATGAAATCACTAATTATATATCAATATATTAAGTTGTTATCTCAATACTCCTACCTAATGAGATATATATACAAAAAGAATACCAAAAAAAAAATGCATACTAGAATAGAAGTAAACTAGAGTAAACTAAATATAACCAATAGAGTACTATCTAGATAACTACAAAAGGTCAAAATTCTCTACTTATAAGTATAAAAATAGGTATAGAATATAGCAAAAGACTGATAATATGGGAATTTTCACAGATTGAAAAGTTTTCTGAAATATCTGAAATATTTACAGAATATAATATAATATTATCTACATAATCCACTTATAAATAAGAGATATAACTAATATATATATGAATGTAGAATACAGTATAAGAGGCTTTTAACAGCCTTAAAAGTATTTTGTAATTAACTAAAAAGATCTATTCCTTTAGTACACTGCTCAAACTTTAGCTTAGAAAGAGCTTTAGTAAGTGAATCTGTAATCATATACTCTATGAGGATATATTCTAAGTATATAGTACTGTTTACTATATATTCATAAATAAAATAGTACTGTAAATCAATATGTTTCATTCTGCTATAGTATATTAGGTTCTTGGCAAGTGCTATCATCAATTGATTATTCTGCTTAATTAGTATAGAGTTCTGTTCCTGAGTGAAGCCAAGCTTCTTTAATAGTTTGCAGAGCCAAATAGCTTCCTTTATTGCCAATAATAATACCTGGTACTATATCTGTGTTAAGGATGTTGTCACTGAATTCTACTTATATGTTTGCTATAAAATGACAGATCCTTGATCATTAATATAGATGAGATATCTTGTTATAGACTGGCAGTCATCAAAGTCTCCAGCCCAATCAGTATCATATGTACCAGATAGCTAGATACTATTGCTCTTACTATTACTCTTATCATTGCTCTTACTGTTACTCTTGTCATTTCTCCTGCTTAATCCAATATCACTGCTCAGCATATATATATAGTATACTGATCTCTTTAAGTATCAGAAAATCCTCTTAATAGTGCTTCAATATAAATTATTATAGCAGAAGCAATATTGTACTATCTTATTTACAGCATATGTTATATCAGATCTCATTTCTAGTATAAGGTACATGAGAGAGCTGACTGCTTACTAATAGAGAATATTTTTGTTGTCATCATTCTTGGATATTGTGTGTGGTTTCCTTAACTTTACAGAAGACTTTATTGAAGTGCCAATGGGTTTGCAATTACTTATAGAGAATTGTTTGAGCATATGTATTCCTATTATATATAATAGATATCCCCAAAAGAAAGAATGCATCACCTATATTGATCATCCTGAATTCTTAGTAAGAGTTTTCTTTACTCTATTAAGCCTATTTTTACTGACTATAATAATGATATCATTAACTTATATACTGATAAATACTATACTATCATTATAATACTAGATAGATATATATTGTTTACTTTACAATACTTGAATCTATTGTCAAGAAGATATTTATCAATCCTTTTATTCCATAGGCATGCTGCTTGCTTGATGCTATATAATTCTTTATATAATCTATATATGAGCTTGCTGTTCTGGCTGTCATATAATTTATATTCTTGTAATTGATGAACATATAGTTCAGTATCTATATCACTATTCAGAAAGGCTGTCTTAATGTCTATTTGGTGAATTCTAGATTATATAGTGTGTCAATCGCAAGGAGTATTTTAAGTAAAGTAAGCTTGAATACTGATAAAAAGATTTCATCATGATCTATACCATAATCTTATATATAATCCTTAGCAACGAATAAGCTTTATACTGCTCTGCATCACTATCAGTATTGCACTTTATTCTATATACCCACTTGGATCCAATAGCTTGATAGTTTGACAGAAGGGATATCTGATCCCATATACTATTCTCAATAAGTGAGTTGTATTTCTCATATATTGCACTTTGACATTTCTTGTTATTGGGACTGGTTACAGCTTTATTATATATATTTGGCTCACCAGATTATGTTGCAATGTACATGTATTTATATGCTTTAGTATGTCTCACATTGTCCTTTTATTGTTACCATCTAGAGCTCTCAATAGTTTCCTAAATTGGAATAAGTTTCTTGGTAAATGTTGTAGTACTTTTGCTTTTGTTTATCCTTCATAGAGAATACTTTGCTATTGGAGAATTTGCCATTATCTTCATCTTTGATCTTCATTATTCTTGGCTCAGGCTAAGGTACATATAGCAGTTGAAAATAATTTTAATTAACTGCTGGAGAGGTAGATAACAGTTGTGCTGGTTGCTATATTTGCACTGGCTGAGATATAGATATATATATAGAGATCTTAACTAGTACTTCTATATAAATTTCTAAGTCTTTTTCTCTGAACTATATATTATGAGAAATGACCATATACTATTTGCATAGATCCTATAGCTAGTACATCTTACTGAAATATCCAAGAAATATATGCTTACTTACCTTGGGTTCAAATTTATTTCAGATATCATTGCTTTTATCAAGGATATATATATTGGATCCAAATATATGTATATGGGATAAGTCTGGCTTAGATCTGCTTTATAATTCTTCAGAGATAAGATCATTGTCTCTGGAATACTTATTATTACTAGAATTCTTGCTCAGTAATTGAGATACACACCAGTTGCAGATATATACCATGGTGTTTATGGCTTCAGCCCAATAAGAATATGTTAGTCTGGTGGTATTGATTATTGTATACACCATTTCTATAACTATATAGTTAAATCACTTGGCCACACTATTCTGTCAAGATATATAGGGAGTTGTTATTTAATAAGTTATATATGCTATATTTCATCAGAAACTACTTGAATGCATTATTGATATATTTGCATCCATTGTCTGATTATATAGTATATATTCTATATCCAGTTTTGTTTTTGGCAATTACTTTAAATCTTTGAATTTATCCAAGGCTATGCTCTTTACTAATAGAATATATATATATCATATGTATATAATTGTCAATAAATGTAAGAAAGTACCTCTTACCAGAATGTGATGGGATATATATCAGTCTGTATATATCTATATCCATGAGGTTTAGGGTCTTGGATATATACTTTAATCATTTTTTGAATTGTTGTCAAGATGTTTTATTTGCTATATAATTCTTACAAAAACTGTCATATAGATATACTACCAGTAATCCTCTGATAGATCTACTCCTTATTATCTATTTGAGACTCATCTTGCTTATATGTTCTAAGCATTGATACTATATATTAGATGTATCAGACATAGTTGTTACATATGCAGAGGCTTTCATAATACTTAACATACTATTGATCATGTAAAGGTTACCATATTATGAGGCTATCTTAATCTCTTATTGTCATACAAATCATATAATGTTATATCTCTTGAATATATATATATCTCTTTGTTATCATGTATCATCATTTTGCCTATAGAGAAGAGGTTCTTTCTTATCTCTAGAGTATATAGTATATCTGCAAGAGTAGTAGTAGGCCCAATAATATTTCTGTAAAGATATATGCTGACATTTCCCTTTCCTTGAGTATAGATGAAGTTATTATCTCTCAACTTGATAGGTATAGGATATTTGAATAATTGATATGTGGAGAACCATTCTCTGTATGGCATCATAGATTGTATAGCTCTAGAATTCATTAATTAGACATCATTAACATTGGCTGTATTTGCTATATATTCAGTAGATATATGGTTGGTAGTTTTTCTATCTGTACTGCTGGCAGTACTGATGTCATTATCACTTTGATTTAGATAAAAAGTATTTTGCTTTTACTGTTAACCAGAATTCATAGATGAGAGGTTGGTGGATTTGGTAGTCGAATTGCTCATAGATGTCAATCTCATATAGGTAGAACTGATGCTACTAGTAGAATAGGCAGGACTTTTCAGTTCAAAATTGTCATTCTTCCAACCAGATATCATAGATGTGGAGGCTGTAGAACTAGTATAACTGGTGACTTATGTAAGAAATAGATTACCACTTTCATTAGTTATTGCAGTAGTATTTGCTGCTCCTTTCTCTGCTACCTTACTGGTCACAAGGTTTGGTAGGTGACCTTCTGAGTCCCCTTTCCCCTATTATTACCCCCTCTACCTTGAGTTAGTTTGCTATGCCTACAGGGGCATGGTGGGAGGAGGGTAATGGTGATGAGTTACCCCTTTATCAGTGTCAGATCGGTGCTTCCTCCACTTTTTTACAAATTCTGGTGCCTTCAGCTGCATCTGGGGTGTACCCATTTTGGTGCAGCACCTTCTTCCTTTTGCCATTGCCAACAAGGCATTGTCTTAGTATGTCTTAGGCTACATAGGGAGTTGGCTGACCTTGGGCATCAAGTGCTCAGTATAGGTTACCTGCAGGTCCTTGGTACCTGTAGTGGGGCCCTCTGGCTTTGGCGAGCTTCCCGACAAGTGCAGTTCTGGTGTAGGTGACTGTTTTTCAGGTGTTGTCAGGATGGGAGGGGAGATGGCCATCACAGATAAGAGGAAGGGCGATAACGGTAGACCAGTAGGGTGTCAGGCTGGGGGTGGTCATTAGGGCTGGGGCAGGTACTGCTTCAGTGAGGCCTTTTGATTGGTGCAGTATGGTTAGGTGATAGGTGTCACTTTCGGCTTCTTTTGGTAGTCAGCAGGGTTGGGCCCCAGTTGTCAGGGGGGTCAGGGGGCCCGAGGCTACCGATTTCAGGCATCTTGGCTGCACTCAACTGGAACTGGGAGCTGATATAGCAATGTGATCAAGGCCCACAGGCTTGAGTAGTGGGGTATTGGGAATTTCCTCCTGCCTCACATGTAAGTTCTTTACTCACCTCGACTGGGAGAACCAGGCCCTACCCACTATGTTGTACTTTGAAGGGGGTTTTTCTTTGCCTATCATTCTCTTTGGGGTGGCAGGGGCTATTCTATTTGGCTCAGGTGTGGCCTTGTACATACATTGGGTTCTCAGGCATGCACTTTCAGTTGTTGGCATATGGTTGGGTTTCCCCTGGTAGTAGGGAGAGCATGGTGCGCAGAATAAGGTACAGACCAATATAGGCCCTGCTGTGCCTGGTATGGTCAAGCTACTAGACATTAGCTAGCCTAGGTTAATAGGAGGGCAGTGCTTGGTGGGTGGTGGGGGAGGGTTTTGGCCTATATAGTCTAGGTTCCCTTCTAATAAAAATCCACAGGACATGAGTCCATTAAAAAAAAAAAAAAAAAAAAAAAAAATGTACTCAGTAGTCACCAATTCAGAAGGGCAGATTGCAGACTTCTTTACTAATAACATAAGAGGTTCTATTAGCTATAGCAACTGCTTGAGTTTGTTGTACTGGAGAGGTGAAGACCTTGAGTCTGTTGGCTGTTTCTTCATTGATGAAGTTGCCTGAGGCACCACTGTCTATCATAATCTTGACAGGTGCTCAGTTGACAAAAGCTTGAAGTGTAAGCAGTTTGTCTGATCCAATGGTGGTGATTTCAGTTATAGGGGCTTTCCTTCTGTTGGTTCTTCTTTGAGCCAATTCATTGACACAAGAGAAGCAATCATTGATCATTCAGGAAGAGTACATTCCAATACCATAGAGACATCAGCCACTTGGTACATATCTGTCTTTGATTTTTTTGTAGAATTGTTCTTCTTTGTTCATGGTAGGTTGAGCTAGGGCCTTGTTTGATGAGCCAAATCCTTTAGATCCTCAGATAGTGGGTAGTAGTTCAGGGACTTCCTTGACTGTCAGAGTTGACTCAATTTTTTCGAATAGAATCTGAGTAATGCAGAAACCAATGGAAATCTTGAAGAGTGTCCAACTATGGTTTCAGATGAGGATAATAATTTCACCTGTATAATTCTCATCAATGACTCCTTCTTCTACTGAGAGTCCTTTCAATACTAGGCTGCTGTGACAACATATCCTTCTGACATATCCTTCAGGAATTTGGATACTGATTCCTGTGTAGACTTGCTTAACTTCTCAGTTAGAAACTGTAGCTTCTTCAGCTATATACAGGTCATATCCAGCTGCCTTTTGACTTTCTTTGGTTGGGGCCTTGGCAGTTTGCCTTAACTTGACAAAGTCCAGTATTCTGGTAGTCAGGTTATTGAGGTGGTGCAGAGTAATAACAGTTGCTTGTATTGCTGCTTGGGATTTTCAGTTGGGGCAGGCACTGGCTATATGTCCTGTCTTTTGGCAATAGAAGCATGCTCCACTTCTTTGAAGTTCATTCCTTTCACCTTTGGTGAGTTTCTTGAAGGTACTTGGCTGGGTGGGTTCATGATTTCTGGGTGTCCAAGAGGTGGATGTAGAGGGAGCTTAGGATGCTTCATGCTTGAGTTCTTCTTTCTTGGTCTAAGTCTTTTCCTTGTTGTTGAATTGTCTTCAGGGCAGAATTGGTCTAGCTGTTAGGATTTGCTTGACCATAGTCTTGATTCTTGCCAAGCACTATTGTTGGTGATCACAACCAACTGGGCAGCCTTGTTCTCGAATTTTTCTAGTAAGCTATTCAGATAGTGTATCAAATAAATGGTCTGCTCTTGTACCATTTCATGCTTCATCATTGGTAATATATTTTAGGCCAATAGTGTTCAGGAGTGACTCGAGTTTTGTACAGAAGGTTTCAAATTCTTCTTTGCTATGTATATCAAATTTAAGGTTGCAGAGTTTTACTCGAGATTCAGCAATCATGGTTTCACTGCAGTATTGAGCAATCATGAGTTGTTTCAGTCCAGGGGCTACAGGATGGGCTCCATATCCTGGGGCATTATTTTCTGCATTCTGAACAACTACTGCAGGTCAGGTGTCCCATGTGAGGGGTTTTTCAGGAAGGATTCACCACCATTCTTCAGCAGGTCCTCAGAAGAATGTAACAACTTAGCAGATATAGACTGTAGTTGTAGCAAAGAGTTGTTCCAGAGTGTGGTCTTGATTGTTTGTCAGAAGGTGTTCAGCAACTTGCTCATTAGTCCATTGATTGGCTTCAAAGTTGGTATCAACCATACTAATGAAGCTTTGGACTTCTTGTGCAGTACTATTGAAGGTAGGTAGGCTCAGATTTTTGGTAGGTTGGGTCTGTTTGGCTAAGGCAGTAATGGTTGCTGCCATTATTGCTACCTGGGCTATGAGGTCTAGAATCTGTTAGTTCACTATGTTATTTACTGGAGGTGGTTGGACTATTGATAGTGGTGTTATTGATACTACTTGAGGTACTGGTGCAGAGTGTGATGGGGTTCTTTGGGTCTGTGTAAGTTGCTGGAGTAGTAGTTGTGGGTCTGGAGTAAGAGCTCAATAGATAGCTGTCTGTTGCTGTGTAGGTGTATTCTGTCCTGATGGAGATATGTCCCCTTCAGTGGTGTATCTGAGATTGAATTCACTGAGATACTTCTCCTCTTCTTCAGTTTGGTTCCTGTGTAGTTGGGTTTGCTCAGCATCAAAGTAGACAGAATCAGTTGTATATCTGATTTCTGATGAACTTAATTCAAAGTCAAGTTCTGGTTCAGTATTGGTTTCAGGTTCAGGTAGAGCTATAGCAGGGCCTGCTTCTGGTTTGGGGTTAGGTAGTTGATGAAGGGTTTCTCTTGCTTCTTCTTTAAGAATATGGTGGGCCTTGCTGTTCTGGAATCAGTAGTATAATGCAGTCTTGGTCCTGGTATGGTGAAAGTTGGTAGAGTTGAGCTACTTGACTATAGAGGCTTGGGCTTCATGAGAGACTAAGACTAGAAAGACTGCTGCTGGTTGTCCTAGGTTGCTCGAATTTGTAGAGCTAACAAAACTCTTGTTGAGAAGAGTAAAGAAGGCTTCTATAAGACCTTCTTCATCTTGACTTGCTGGGTATAGAGCAAGGAGTTCAGTGAATAGGGTTTCACTTATTTGCTGATTTAACTGGAATATTTTTTTCTTCAAATGAAGTTTGTCCCACTTGTTGCAGGTGTGGAGATCAAATTATCCTTATATATCAGGTTTAATTCTCTCCAGATTATCAGATAGTTCAGGATAAATTCCAGTTCCGAGGTTGGATTTTATACCAACTTATAGGAATTCTCAGAGAGATTTATAGCAGGGTGAGGAAGTGTCTTGAAGTAGAATTGGATTGTAAACTGCTGCTACCAAGTTGTAAGAGGGTTATTTTTAGGATAACTGTTATGTAGTTCTAGAAGGGTTTTCTGGAAGTTCTGGATATTCTAGAAGACTGTTTTCTTATGGTCAAGATCAATTTTGTATGGAGTATATCCTCTATGCTTATTGATTTCAAGATCGGGTTGATATCTCAACCAAAGTTCTTTTTTGGACTAGTTCTGAATATTCAGGATTTTCTGTATTTCAGGAAGTTTAAAAAACTAAGACCAGCTTAGTTGAATTGGCATATTGCTGCAGACAATACCCAATTAGGAAATTTTGTAATGGAGTTAGGAGTGAGACCTAACAGGGAGTAGATTTACTTAAGAGTGATTTGTGGGTTATTAAATAGGTTTATTCGCTATTTATGATATTGCTATACTAGGAGTAGTTGTGTGAAGAGATATTGTGGAGAAGTACTCAGAAGTTGTGTTTGGATTGTTCAAGTGTTCAAGTCTGAGATTCTGAGGTGTGGGAGAGGGGGTATTTATACTAGTGAGGGGTTATCTGGAGTATGCTAGATATAGATATAGTACTTAGTACCTTGTTGAGTCAGAATGCAGTCATATAGTATAAGTATGATCTGATATATCAAGAGATCATCTGACTGCTGAGTCAGTTTACAGTTATGTTATATAAGGCTAATCTAACTATACTATGACTGCTAAGCTATTTATAGATTTAGACGCTGTCTGGGTAGTCTTCAATGACATCACTATTAATAACATCATTCCTGGCAAAGTCTGAGCAGTTTTCTGACTTCTGACATCATCAGTTTCAAGGTATCATTACTTCTATCTCTTATAAGATTAAGGCTGTCCTTGGTGGTGGTGGTTGTACAAGGATAACAGATCTTGGTTCTCTTTTTTTTTTGCCTGCTGGTGCATTTGTGAGGACAGGCCATCCTTGTCTAGGACAAGAGCTCTCAATGTTGTGGCTGGGGATTCGAACCTCTCAGAAATGATATTTTCTGTAATCTAAGACAATTTCTAGTAGTAATATCTATCACATAGATGGCTTGAGATTGGTTTTAGCAATGTCAGCTTTCTTGAGTTTAGATGAAGTATCTGTCATTCTTCAATGAAGGTGATACAGATAGAGTAAATAGAGTTGTTCAAATGTGTTTTGCTTCTACTAAGTAATGAGGTCTTATATAGTCATAGTGTATCTTGGTCTTGAGTTTGATAAGTATAGTTTATGAACTCTTGATGGATGAGATAGGGTCTTTCTTGTCTCAGTTTGAGTTTGGTACTTTTAGTTTCCTTTTATAATAGTATAGTACACCAAACTAGTTATAGAGGTTCAGAGTCGGTCTTATGGTTGTAGTACTTCTTCTAGTATTCTTGTGTTTTGGTGGTAGGTTCTCATGTTTGCTAGTATATTTTGTGTAACCAGATGATCTTTTCAGTAACTTGTTTTGTAGTCTCATATGTAGTTTCCAAATTGGTTCTAAGAATAACATATGATTTTGGTGGCTTAGAGGTTATATGCTTACATAAACACTGAGAACTTTTTTATGAGTATAGCACTGTTATTCTCCATCTCTGAGTTACTATCAGCAAAATGGTTGCTACTCTGTCCTATGACCAAATTGATGATATAATACAAGAACTCAACCATAAGTATCTCAAATACATTCAGACTACAGACAGAACCTTTCCGCACCCTGATGACTATATCCTGTAAATGCCTCAAGTTGGATATACTATGAAGGACGTCTATGATATAAACCAATTTGATGAAGATGAAGCAGAAGATAATAATCCTGCTGATACTAATATGATCTTGAGCCAAGGATCCCTGCCAACCCTGATCACTCTGTCAATCTTGCCAATGAACTTGCAATAGTTTATAACCACTTACAAGACCTATTGGGACAATGATCACTGGTACAAGTACCAACCCATATTCAACTCTGATTACTTCAACTACAATGAAGAGACTAGAGAACACAATCTGTACCTTCAGATGACTCTTGAGATCAAACCAACTACTTCACCATCCAAGTATGAGCAATATGAACTACAGCTGCCAGCTTACTACAATCCTGTGACTCATAGTACTGTAATCTATAGAAGGTATGCAGATAGCGAATCTGATGAAAGCAAAGACGATGTACCTCTACTTTGCCCACCAATACCTTACCCAGTATACAAAACAGATGATGCTATCCTGTGGGACAGTAATGAAGTCTCAATGTATTATTACCTCAGCAAACAAGGAGAGTTAATCTGTGAACAACTCTTCCTAGATGACTACTTTGTCAGAGATAATGTCATTGATAGTGATGTCATTGAAGACTACCCAGACAGCATCTAAATCTATAAATAGCTTAGCAGCCATAGCATAGTTTAGCCTTGTACAACATGACTGTGAACTGACTCAGCAGTCAGACAATCTCTTGACATGTCAGATTATACTTATACTATATGACTGCATTTCGACTCAGTAAGGCACTAAGTACTACATTCATATTTAGCATAGCCCAGATAGCCCCTCACTAGTATAAATACCCCCTCCTCCAGACCTCAGAATCTTAGACTTAAACAGACTCAAATACACAAGAACATTTCTGAATACTTCCCCACAATACCCCTTCATACAACTACTCCTAGTATAGCAATATCATGAATAGTAAATAGACTTATTTAATAACCCACAAACTACTCTTAAGTAAATCTGCTCTCCATTAGGTCCCACTCCTAACCCTATCACAAAATTTCTTAATTGGGTATTGTCTGCAGTAATATACCAATTCAACTAAGCTGGTCTTAGTTTCTTGAACTTCCTGAAATACAGAAAATCCTAAATATCCTAAACTAGTTCAAAAAAGGACTTTGGTTGAGACGTCAATCCAAACTCAAAATCAATAAGTATAGAGGATGTACTTCATATGAAATTGATCTTGACCTTAAGAAAATGGTCTTCCAGAATATCCAGAACTTCCAGAAAATTCTTTCAGAACTATATAACAGTTACTCTAACAAGTAACTCTCTTATAACTTGGTAGCAGTGGTTTACAATCCAATTCCACTTCAAGATGCTTTCTCATCCCACTATAAACTCTTCTGTGAATTCCTACAAGTTGGTATAAAGCCCAACCTCTAAACTGGAATTTATCCTGAACCATCTGACAATTTAGAGAGAATTGAATCTGACATACAAGGACAATTTGACCTTCACACCTGTAATAAGTGGGACAAACTTCATTTAAAGAAAGAAGTACTCTGATTAAATCAGCAGATAGGTGAAACTCTATTTACCAAACTCCTTGCTCTACACCCCATAAGTCAAGACAAAGAATGTAAGCGCATAATCTCTAAGCCACCAAAATCACGTGTCATCCTCAGAACTAATTTGGAAACCATATATGAGACTATAAAACAAGTTACTGAAGAGATCATCTGGTTATATGAAATATGTCAGCAAGTACAAGAATCTACTGCCAAGACACAAGAATACTAGAAGAAGTACTACAACCATAAGACTAACTCTGAACTGCTATAACTAGTTTGGTATACTGTACTATTACAAAAGGAAACCAAAAGTACCAAAATCAAACCAAGATAAGAAAAACCCTATCTCACTCATTAAAAGGTTCATGAACTATACTTATCAACTCAAGACCAGGATATACTATAACTATACAAGACCTCATTATTTAGCAGAAGTAAAACATATTTGAACAACTCTGTTTGCTCTATCTGTATCACCTCTATTGGAGAGTGACAGACACTTCATCTGAACTCAAGAAAGCCGATATCGTCGAAACCAATCTCAAGCCATCTATATGACAGATATTACTACTAGAAATTGTCTCAGATTACAGAAAATATCATTTCTGAGAGGTTCAAACCCCCAGTCGTAACATTGGGAGCCCTTGCCCTAGACAAGGATGACTAGTCCTCACAAATGCACCAGCAGACTAAAAAAAAAAAAGAACCAAG
>RBNI01003922.1:0-14957 GCA_003990745.1 Jimgerdemannia flammicorona
AAAAAAAAAAGCAATGCATCGATAACGATCCATATCATCGTCGCCACAAGGATGGAGGCCTGTTAATACCTACCGTGTCGCCATCGAATCTCGGTGCGAACTCTTGACTTCCGCTTCGGACGAAGGTGGCTCTGGATCGGCGACGCCGAACTTCGCATTGCCAATTCCAAAGGTTGCGGTACCGACTACGTGTTATATATTAAAGAGCTCAGCGGCCTTCAAAAGTTTTAGCTTCTTGAGAATAGCGGCGAGTTGGTCTCTAAGCACATAGAGTAAAGTATATTAGAATATATTAGGCGAACCTGGTTTGCCAACGAGCAAACCACAAACGTCGTGTTGCCCTCCCCCTCCCGCCCTACCCCGCCGCCCTTTCTACCGTCCCCCCCGCCGCCTTCCCCGCCACCCCTGCCGCCCCGCCGAATTCGCTAAATTCCGGATTAAATGACTCCTCAGACTAGTAGTTCTTCTAATTTTTTCTTAACTGCTTCAATCTTAAGAAGTAATATATAATATATATGATCTTTCATTGGCGTGAATGAACTTTGATGCCGAGTATGACTGGCTGAACTTTTCCGGACTGTAATCGAAGAAGCTGAAAGTCATTGAGGTTGAGCGCACGTGTTACCCAGGGGGCCATTTGAAACACTGAAATTAGTAATTTAGCACGGCGAAACGAGTATTGCAAACCACGTCCGAGCCATATATGAAAATTATAGAAACAATTCCCGGCGATACCGTTCAAACGATAATGAACGGAGAAACGATGCCACATTAAACTCCGCTACATCTAACTGCGTTCTCGCCTTCGACCCATCTGAATATTTTCAATACGGCCCACGCCACCAGACCTGGGCGGTGTAATATTTATATCATGTGCACGATGCAGAGCTCTCTGGCAAACACACTATAGTTTACTTTGCGCTCGCCCTTACGTGGACAATAACCTTCCCCTGACCTCGCGAAACCACTTGACAACCAACTCGCGGCCTCACAAACAGCTCTGCCAAATAACCCGGCTTCTGCCTATGACCGAGAGAACCACGCGTAGTGCTTCGCAAAACCCCGACCCGGCTTGCCCCCTCCTCTGGAATCGTTTCTCGGCATGGCATCATCCGAATTGCTAATGAATTAAGACGGATTTTGTCGTCATGGCTTGTCAAGAACAGTGAACTGAACGTTTTGCATCATTTCTTGGCGACGCGATATCCAACACAATCAAATCATAGTGCGACGTTGAGAAATAATGGAATACGTCCAGAGGGCCAGGTCGATCAGGTCGGGGTTTTGTCACACCGCATCAAGCCTTCCATTCGCTGAGGCGAGGACGGACAAGGATGTTTTGTGAGACATGATAATGAAATAAGTGTTTGAAAAGATATGCTGAGGAGAAGTTTTGAAGGTTGGTGGAGTCGCTCTTCATACGTTCGGATATTGGGAGGGCTTATGCACTCCTTCGGAAAATCCCCTTATTCTACTGCACCCTGCACCCGCGTCGAGAGTCCTACACCTTGTGTCGCTTGCCGAGGGCGAGAAGGAGCAAACGCACGAGGTCTCCGTTTTTTTTTTTTTTTGAATCGAATATTCGTTGCAACGTGCACATCCCCAAATCTGTCATTTTGCTACACCTACGAGTATTGAATCATTTATGATTTCTTCTATTAGTGATAATTGCGCATGATGGTCTGCAGTCATAACAGAGTTTGCACGGCAACAAAACGATCTGCGGGTCCTACGATTGTATATAGCTTTCCCGGAGTGATCGATGCCAAATTTATTCAAGTCCGGTTGTCACGTAATTATTATGTGACTTCATTTACTCATTGTTCTCGGACCGAGTTTGAAAGTCAACGACGGTATGCTACATTTATATTCCGGAGGAGGCTTCATATAGCTATGGTGTACCAACCATTAAACCTAGCTCCAATGATTCCATAATTTCGCCGTTCCGGTGGAAGGAACGTATCCAAAGAGTTATATGCTAATTAAAGATTGGTCTAGTTCCTTACAAAATAGCGTATAGCATGGCATTTTTTTTCATTACTATTCCAGACAATCGGGGAGCTGAACCGCCAACAGCACGCATATTTGAAGTGTCATGCGTTAAATGCGTGAGGGCGATATTCCAATCAAGAATGCCAATTATACTCCACCTAGATTTAAATCATAGAGGGGTGTCGGAATAAATATTTTTGCCTTTCGCAGCATCTAGTCTGCTTTTTCCGTCGAAAATTCCGATGCCTAGTCGCCCTTTTCCTTGAAGCGGTTTTCAGCTGCACCTCCACTACCCTCAAGCCAAAACACCGACAACGGCTCCCGAACACATGTCATCCCAATCCACAAGCTCCAGCCCAACACCAGCTCCCGATCACGTGGACCAACTCACCTCAACACCGACACCGTCTCTCGATCATACGTCAAACTACGTCACCCCAACCGTCCAGCACAAGGCACGCATGTCATGCCGCCAGAAAAGAAAAGGCTGCGCGCACGTCAGTGAGAACGCCCGTAAGAGGAATGTGCCCGGCATTGTGTGCCCGTTGCAAGACTCTCAAGAAAGCGTGTGAGGGTGTTCCATGTCGCCGTTGTCGAGACGCCAGAGAACCCTGCCAACCCCAATCGAACAGGAGGTTAACGAAAAAGACCCAGATAGCTGTTCAACAGCCTCGCTCCCTTTCCAAGAGTCCAGAGCGAATCGCAGCTCGACAACCATCGCCGCAACGAGCATCGCAAACCACCTCCGAGCCATCCCGTATGACGTTCATAGAAACAATTTCCCGCGATACCGTTCAAACGGTGACGAACGGAGAAACTACGCTACATCAAGCGCCGCCACATCTAGCGGCGCTCTCGCCGTCGACTCAACTGATTATCTACAACGCGGCTCACGCAACATCCACATTATGTGCAAAATGCAAGGCTCTCCGCCAAACATTCCATAGTCTACTTTGCGCCCGCTGTCAAGACGATAGCCTTTTTCTGCCTTCATGGAACCACCGCGTCGCCCTTGGCAACCAAATCGCGGCCTCGCCGGCCGCTAGCTCCGCCGCCGGACAGCTCCGAGAAGTAACCCCACCCGAGACAGCAACACAACGACGAGCCTTCTGCTCCATTATTAGATTTACCCTTCAGTCTATGTCAAGCGCCATCGCGAACATATGTGCAGAATGCTCACTGCCCAGAATTGTCAGTGATATTGTGAAAGACCGAACTCAAGGATCGTTTGCGGCGGCATTTACACCTCACGTGATGCAGAGTAAATGGCTACAACCGGAGTTGGATGTCCGCTTCGTCATTGCCGCTTCGGACGATGCAGCCCGTGAGGTTCTCAATATAGTCTGTCAGCTGGGAACTTTTCTCGAAAGGGCTCGTGTTTTACGAAACCATCAGACCATTGAAGACAGTGTGAAGGCTTTTCTAGGTTTTTTGAAAGAGATCCAAGATGTATTTCAGATCAAGGTGTGTAATGGATGCTCTCAAGCACTTTGTGAATTCTTTGAATTTAATTGGGACCCACTGAGGATTTGTAAAGATACCATCAAGGGGTTTATGATATGGCGTACATTGGTTTGGTATGATTGTATATGCCTACATAATGATTGTATTGGTCCCCATCATGCCGATCTTACCAATTTTTCGGCGAAGGTGACCGAAATTGTATACACAATTACCTTTGATTTTATTATATAAATTATATATTATTTTATAGATTTCATTGCAAATTATGTGATTTTATATAGACTATATATGATTTTATTATATATTATATATTCTTCATTAAGTGTTTATGATATGTGTGACGTACTTTACTGATAAGGAGCACCCCATCATGCTGATCGTACCAATTTTTCGTTGAAGGTGCAGATAAGATTTTCTTTGGTTATCATTAAGCATACTATAGACTAGTTGTTGACTTTCGGCGTTCGGTGAACCAGAAGCTTGTCCATGCCCATAAAGATCTTCGTGCATGTATGATTGGGGCAGCGGATGAAGTTCGGTATGGTGCTGTGGTTCCCGTTGACGTGATCTGGGAGGAGCTCCATGCCGTGGTTGACCCACGGGCATGCGAGACAGGACAGCGTACGTAGGAGGCGTTCGTATCAAAAGACATTGGTCAGAGAACAAGACAAGGGCCGTGGAGAATAAATGTCAATTGATGGCGACCTGATCTGACATTAGCTGGAAAGGATTCAAGGGAAAGGGCACAGGCATACGCCATTGGTTTCTTTTCGGATTTTTCAACTGCATTTTCATTATCAGGTGTTTTGTCACACATGGAGATTACGTTCCATAGTTCACAGCCTCCTTTACCGTATATATACCATCGGTGAACATCGAATCATGCGAGAATATTATCAGCAACTATATGCCACTGTAAACCAGGTGTGTCAAGCGTCCCAGCAAAAAGCAAAAATTTACTCCATTCGCCTCATAATAAAAATCTGACAACAAGAAATAAAAAATAGCCAAACTCCTTTTATCTATCTTCGCCTCATCCGTCGCTACCTAGGCAGCTCTGGTACCCAGGAAACACGTACGCTCAATTTCTCTCAATGGCCTTCAGTTTCCTCAAAAAAGTCTGATCCGTCATACCCGGCCTCGAGGTCCTCGAAGTTCATCCACGTCAATGGGAGATCCAGAAACTCGGCGAGCTCGGCGGGATAGGGGGTCTATCGTCTGCTCGTCCGCAAACCAATTTCGCCTGATATACTCTATCTGCGTAGAGACCAGCTCGCCGCATCCTCAAGAAACTGAAACTTTTGAAGGCCGCCGTAATAACGCATAGCGGTTGACGCCGTGCTGCAACCCTTGGAGTTGGCGATGCGAAGTTCGGTGTCGCCGATCCAGAGCATGGTCTTCAGCTCGTGGATCGCCTTGGTGATCATACCTTCGTCCGAAGCGGGGTCAAGAGTTCGCACTGAGATTCGATGGCGGCACGGTAGGTATTGGAGTTTGAAACACAGGCTGCCACGCTCGCCATAACGACGGCACGGGCGGCCATCGACGCATTACTTTTTGTTCGGCACATACTGTTGTGAATATGGAGTGGGGAGAAGAAGGGCGTTGTTTATTATTCCAGATAGCGCGTATTTACGCGTCGAGTGACGTAGATCAAAAGATGACGTAGTTCTAAGAATCACGTGTCTAAGCCACATTATCGGGATATATAGAATTTCAACCGGAGTTTCGCCACATTGCGTGCTTGGGAGTTGAGGTCTGTGGGTGCCCACGGGCATGTGGAACAAGGACAACGTACGTAAGAGAGGTTCGTATCAAAAGGCATGTTTTTCACTAGGTTAGAGAACGAGAAAGGGAGGACGAATGTCAATTGGTGGTGACTTAATCTGACAAAGAAGCGACAACTCGCTTCAAGGAAAAAGGGCCTTTTATCTTTATAAATGTGTCGTGCATGGTGCTGTTTCATTGATTTTATTTCGGAATTTCAACAAAGAAAAACGACACCAAATCGGAAACCGCATAAATCGGCTTATGTTAGGGCTAAAACCCTTATTCCCGACACCCCTGTACTATTTGAGTCTGGGCGGCAATACCTTTACGTCGTTGTGATTTTACAGAAAGAAAGCAGTATTAGGGGGTAGGTTGTTATGCGAGATATGTAGAGCGGAGATCTATGCCTTTTCGAATCACTGCCGCAAGCAAAACAAACGCAAACATATGTATGAATATGAAAACAAACAAAAGAGGATTCCACGATGCAGGTTCCCGATTTTGGGTTTAATTGACGTTTTTAGCTCTGAAGGTCACTATCATGCATTTGACGCATGACACCGAAATATTCGTTTGCTATTGGCGTCTCAGCTCTCCAATTGCCTGGACAAGTAATAGTGCAATTATCACGTAATACGTTATTTAACATTGGAGCCAGGTTTAATGTTGGGATACCGTGGCTACATAAGTCTTTTATTTAAATGTAAGTCTTTTATTTAAATGTTTGCGTCATTGATGCACAGGGTGATCAAATCGGAAGCCACCGGTAAGATACGGGAGCTAGGTCCAGTCACAGAATGGCCCTTGGCGGCTAATCTTTGCCATAGCGCCCGCCCTGAAGACCATAACTCCATCCGATTTCCCTCTCGCGAACGTACTTACGTAGGATTTTCCAAAATGTTGAGTGGAATCATATATGACCTAATCTGTCATTTTGTATCTGATATTAAAATATATCTGTCAGTGACCAAGCGTGATCGTTAGCAGTCATAGCAAAGCCTGCACCATTTATCATGGCATTAAAATAAAACTGGTTTGCAGATAACCCTTGTGAATTGACCACCTGAAATTTGTCGTCGGATCTATCGCCAAGTAAAGCGTCGCAAAGCGGCCTGTCTGTCAAGCCTGAAAATGAACCTGTCGTCTTTGCTGATAATGTGTCCTGGCCTTAATTGCGAATGTTTTTCTTTGCACACGTTCTTCCGAATTCTCGTGGTTCCCTTGGTTTGCGCGACTTGCTAGTTCACGACTCATATTTACTGTATAAAAACGCTGCATAAAGTAGAATAAACGAGGATGCTGCTAAAGTCGCAGTGTTTTTTTCGCGAACTTTCTTCGACTTGCCAGCACTTTAGACAACCACCTTAATGACTAACTTTATAAATTCAAGATACAAGTTCAACCGTTGAGCTGACCTGTATGAGGGCTGTAAGTACATATTTGAAGTGTCATGCACAAATGCATGAGGGCGACCTTCCAATCAAAACGGCGCGACAATGCGGCCAATATATGAAAGCGAGCCTGCGTCGTGTTTGTTTGCATGTTCATATATGTTCATACATATATATGTTTTGTGTTTATTTTGCTTGCGAAAGTGATCAAGAAGTCATAGACATATCACACTCCACCCCCGGAATATGTTTGCCGATAATCCCCTGGCATGCTATGGAATGCAATCCCTTAAGAGTTAAATCACGCGAGTTGTCGGAGCCTTACGGAAGCCGATTTAAGCGACTCCCGATTTGCTGTGCAGGGGGTTTTTTTTTTTTTTTTCGTTCAAAAATCGAAAATTCCAATGCCGCACCATACGTATATATATCAGGCGCCTTTTTCCTTGAAGCGTGTTTTCGTTCCTTCCCAACTACACCTCAACTTATGTTAGATCAACCCACAAGCTCAAAACCAACATCGGCTGCTGACCACGTGTTAAATCGACCCAAGAGCTCAACAACATCGGCTCCCAATCATATGTCTGACGAACTAACTACTACGAGCCTACAAAACCTGAGTCTACAAAGTATGTAGGGATGAATCGCATTATATTTTTACCTTCGTCTGTCTAGTGTTCCAACTAACAACCATGCATGTAATACTATGTAGGCAATAGTATGGGCGAGAAGGGAGCCAGCGCACTAGCCGAAACACGGGAAACAAATGGGAGCCCAACACCAACATCGCCTCCCGACCACACGTCATACCAAGTCACCCCAACCGTCCAGCACAAGGCATGCATGGCATGTCGTCAGAAAAAGAAAGGCTGCCCTCACGTCGTTGAGAATGCCCGTAAGCGGAATATGCCTGGCATTGTGTGTGCCCGCTGCAAGACTCTCAAGAAAACGTGCGAGGGTGTTCCATGCCGCCGTTGTCGAGACGCCGGAGAATCCTGTCAACCCCAACCGGATAGGAGATTGGCGAAAAAGGCCCAGATAGCTGTTCAACGGTCTCGCTCTCGTTCTGAGAGTCTAGAGATAATCACAGCTCGACAACTATCGCCGCAAAGAGCATCGCAAAATATCTCCGGGCCATCGCGTATGCCATTCATAGAAACGATCCCCCCCGATACCATTCAAACGGCGACTAACGGAGAAACGACGTGGCATCAAGCACCACCACATCTAGCGGCACTCTCGCCGTCGACTCAACTGATTGTCCACAACGCGGCCAACGCCGCACGGACACCAATGGACGGCGCAACATCCGCATTGTGTGCAAGATGCAAGACTCTCTGGAAAACATCACAAAATCTACCTTACGCCCACTGTCAAATGGATGATAGCCTTTCCCTAATTTTATGGAACCACCGCAGCGTCCTTGGCAACCAACTCGCGGCCTCGCCGGCCGCTAGCTCCGCCGCCGAACAGCTCCGGGAAGTAACCCCGTCCGAGACACAACGCCAATCCTTCCGCTCCAAGATTAGATTTACCCTTCAATCTATTTCAAGTGCCATCGCAGCCATATGTACAGAATGGTTACTGCCAACGATTGTCAGTGACATCGTGGAAGACTTAGCCAAAGGATCGTTCGCGGCAGTATTTACACCTCATGTGATGCATTGTGAGTGGTTACAACCGAAACTGAATGACCGCTTTGTCATCGCCGCTTCCGACGACGCTGCCTGTGAGATTCTCGATATGGTCTGCCAGCTGGGAACCTTCCTCGAAAGGGCACGTGTTTTACGAAGCCATTCGAACATTGAAGATGATGTGAAGGCCTTTCTAGGGTTTTTGAAAAAGATCCAAGATGCGTTTCAGATCAAGGTATGTAGTGGATGCTCACAAGCACTCTATGAATTCTTTGAATTTGATTGGGAGCCACTGAAAGTTTGTAAAGATACCATCAAGGGGTTTATGATATGGCGTACTTTAGTCTGGTGTGACTGTATATGCCAACAGAATGACTGTATTGACCATCACGTTGATCTTACGAATTTTTCGGCGAAGGTGATCGAAATTGTAGATATGATTTTCTTTGATTCTGTTATAAATTATTAATGAATATTGTAAAGATCTTCAGAAATAAATCACCGCTGTTATTATATATATACTCCAATCGGAACCGAGTTGTATCATAATTACTTGTTAAGGTTTTTCCGACTCTGGCCTCGTGACTACGGATCTCATTCGATAAATTACATGAAGTGATGCCGACGCGCAGAGGCACGAAGTGTCGTTGTGTTAGGGAGATCTTGATTTTTACTGGAAAAACGTGGGCTGCTGCGTGTTATTGTGAGCCGAAATCTCTGACATTCTGGTTGGAGATGGAATGATCTAGGATTGGCGTAGATATTGAGGCTGTGATCAACCATGACAACGTAACTCAACGAAATATCATTAACATGAAAGAATCGAGGTAGTTCAAAAAAAGGCCATATTCGTCCGACGTCGGTAAGAGCGAGAGCGGAGTTGTTGGTACTGTTCGACGAGGCCGCGAGTTGGTTGTGCGGCGTTCCATGAAGTGTAGGAAAGGTTATCGTCCACTTAACAGTGGGTATAAAGCAGACTATTGTGTGTTTGCCGGAGAGCCTTGCATTTTGCACATGGGTGTGGATGTTGCACTGTCCGTTGGTGTCCGTGCGGCGTGGGCCGCATTGTAGATAACCAGTTGAAAGCTGAACGTATTAAGAGCGACCTCACCAATCTCGTCAAGCATCTCCTAATCAAACAAGAACAAAAATTTATTCCAATAAAAATCTCACAAGAAAATAATAGTCAAACTCCTCCCGTTTATCCTCGCCTCAGCCTCGCTACCCAGGCAATACATCCACTCGATCTCCCTCAGTTTCCTCGCCCACCATACCCGGCCTCGAGGTCCTCGAGGTCCTCGAGGTACTCGAAGTTCATGAGAGATCCAGAAATTCGGCGAGCTCGACGGAGGGGGGAGAGGCGTCTGCGGTGTGCTCGTCGGCAAACTAGGTTCACTTGATAAACTTTATCCTTGTAGAGATCAACTCGCCGCTATTTTCAAGGAGCTGAACTTCTGAAGGCCGCCGTACCCCTTAATACATAATGCGTAGTGGTTAACGCTGTTGCTGCAATCCTTGGAGTAACGATGCGAATTTCGGCATCGCCGATCCAGAGCATGGTCCTCAGTCGTGGATCACCTTGATGCTTTCACTTTCGCCGGAAGCGGGAGTCAAGAATTCGCACCTAAATTCGATGGCGGCACGGTAAGTGTGGGAGTTGAAACACAGGCTGCTATTATTGCGGCAACGACGGCACGGATCGCCATTCTTTTTTTTTTTTTTTTTTTTTTTGGCTTTTCATCCGGCACAATACATTTCCGGGAGGGGCGCTTTTCGTTGATGTAACGGCTGTATCGCTTGAGGTTTTAAGCATCCGAGATTAATGCACCGGTGCACCTTACTGACTTTCGGCGTTTAGGTGAACTGACCATGAAGACGTATGGTAGGGGCAGCGGATGAATTTCGGTATGCCCCCTTTGAAATGGTCTAGGAGGTGGTTGATCCACGTGCATGCGGGACAAGGACAGCGTACATAGGAGGAGTTCGTATCAGAAGACATAGTGTTCACTTCGCCGTGAGCACGAAGAACTAATCTTGTTCGGTTGGCTAAAGGGGAGACGCGTTAGCTATAGGAAAGAGCGGGGGGGGGGTGAGGGGAGTGGATCCTTGCTTGGTCTGACTAGATGTGGTAATGTGACTTGTTCAACAATTAATTATGAATCATGGGTGGAGCGCCAGAGGGTTCGTATTAAAGACATAATGTTCACTTGGTCAGAGAACGAGAAATACAGGCGGTGGAGAACAAATGTCAATTGGTGGTGACTTGATCAGACATTACTGGAAAGAAACGACAATTCGCAAGGGCCTTTATAAGCTTTTCGATATCTCATTCTCAATATCGAAGTCATTTTACTCACCATTCAGATTCCAATGTCCGACCAGAATATTGGAGCTTCCTAACGCGACGCGCACTCCACGCGTCGGCTTCACGTAATTTGTCAATCGACTGACAAGCTAATTTTCAGACCGAGAGCCGGAAAGGTTCGGTGGCTTAAATTAGTAATTCCGATCAAATGATCACGGCATCCGAAGCCACAAAATTACATGATAACCAAAGAGAATCATATCTTTAACTTCACCGAAAAATTGGTAAAATCAGCATGATGTGGTTCAATAGCCCCCTTGACGATATCTTTGCAAACTCTCAGTGGCTCCCAATCAAATTCAAAAAAATCATAGAGCATCCACTACACTCCTTGATCTTAATTACATCTTGAATCTCTTTCAAAGCTTCTAGAAAGGCCTTCACATCCTCTTTAATGGTCGGACGGTTTTGTAAAACACGAGTTTTTCTTTTTCCTTTTTTGGAGAAAAGTTTCCAGCTGACAGAACCTCACTTGGCAGTAACCAGCTTGAAACAGTCTGAAAGGTAAATAGCGAAAGGCTTGGCGCTGTTCTCCTGTCTCGGGCGAGGTTACCTCTCGGAACTTTCCAGCGGCGGAGCGAACGGCCGGCGAGGCCGCGAGTTGACTACTCTATAAAGTCAAAGAAAGGCTACCATCCACTTGACAGCGGGCGCAAAGTAGACTATGGGATGTTTGCCGGAGAGCCTTGCATTCTGCGCATAGTGTGGACCGCGTTGCAGGTAATTAGTTGAGTCGACGGCGAGAGCGCCGCTAGTCTCCGTTCGCCAACATTTGAACGGTATTACGGGGACGCTTTTCTATGAACGTCATACGAAATGGCCAGGCACGTTTCTCTTACAGGAGTTCTCATCGACGTGCGGCAGCCTTTCGTTTTCAGGCGGCACGACATGCATTCCTTGTACTGGACGGTTGTCATGACTTGATCTGACAACCCATGTTGGGAGAATTAGCACTCAGCAGTTAATCGTTAACCGTCGCTCGGTGGTCAATCGTTGCTCGGCAGCTAATTTTCAGCAGCAATGGTTAACCCGAAGCGACCAGACCGGAAAACACATCCGATTTCCTTGTCAGCATGTTCATATAATTATGTGATCTTATAAGATGCAATTA
Source organism: Jimgerdemannia flammicorona (assembly GCA_003990745.1). NCBI lineage: Eukaryota > Fungi > Mucoromycota > Endogonomycetes > Endogonales > Endogonaceae > Jimgerdemannia > Jimgerdemannia flammicorona. The sequence continues at coordinate 11,725 of RBNI01003922.1, forward strand.
AAAATCTATTACTCTATTTATAAAATGCGTAGCATTAATTTTTATATGATTGCAACAATGATTCAGGCCTCTGCTCCAAATATTGCGCACCCACATGATTCATGTTGAACAAGTCACAACATTCCGGGATTGGACACCTAGACCTTTTTTGTGGTGCTTCGTAAGGTTCAAATTATCCCCGGAACCCGACCCCTGTCTCCCCTTTTGCCAACTGAACAAGATTTGTTCTTCATGCCCAAGATAGCATACCAAGGTGCACCGGTTCACCTCTACGCGGATCCTTCCATCAACCTCCAATCAAATAACAACGACACCACCACATCTGTTGCCATTAATTTGGGAAGCTTCGAACTCCAAGCACGAGCCATATTACCGATGCACAGATAACCGATACTGTCATGACACTGTCAATGTGACGAAAAGGGACATTCCCAGAAGTGCATGTGCCAGTACAAAGCCAAAGATAACCGTCGATGACGATCCGTGCCGTCGTTGCTGCAAGGATAGCATCCTGTGTTTCAACTCCAACACCTACCGTGCCGCCATCGAATCTCGGTGCGAACTCTTGACTCCCGCTTCGGGCGAAAGTAATAGAATCAAGGCGATCCGCGAGCCCTGTATCGGCAATGCCGAAATTCGCATTGCCAACTCCAAGGGTTGCAGCAACGGCGTCAACCGCTACGCATCATGTATTATGGAATACGGCGACCTTCAAAAGTTTCAGCTTCTTGAGAATAGCGGCGAGCTGATCTCTACAAGAATAAAGTATACCAGGCGAACCTGGTTTGCCGACAAGTAGACCACAGACGCCGAGTTTCTGGATCTCCCATTAACATGGATGAACTTCGAGGACCTCGAGGACCTCGAGACCGAGTATGACGGACCAGACTTTTCCGAGGCCATTGAGGGAGATCGAGCGTATGCCTAGGTAGCGAGGCTGAGGCGAGGATTGACGGGAGGAGTTTGACCATTTTTTATTTCTTCTTGTGAGATTTTTATTGGAATGGATTTTTGTTTTTGCTTGATGAAGAGATACTTGACAAGATTTGTCGTTCTTAATACGTTCAGCTTTCGTCGTCGACTCAACTGGTTATCTACAATGCGGCCCACGCCACACGGACACCCAAAATGTAAGGTTCTCCGGCAAACACGCCATAGTCTGCTTTACGCCCACTGTCAAGTGGACGATCCTTTCCCAGACTTCATGGAACCGCCGCATAACAGCTCGCGGCCTTGCCGAACAGCATCAACAAGTAACCCCGCTCTTGCCGACGCTCGTCACATAGTCCGAATTTAACGAATATATATATATATATCGAATTGCTTCTCGTTCGAAAAACACTGCGATTTCAGTACGCAGCGTTCTTACATAGTATTAGTTAGCAAAAAAGAAGTGCAAATATGAGGGCTCGTTGAATGAATAAAGGGCAGGATTGTCTTATTGGCATTAGAGGGAATCGCTCAAACGGAAGGTCGGAATCTCAGCGAACTAGCAAGAAGTCGCGCAATCCAAGGGAACTACGAGAATTCAGAAGAAGACCGCGTGCGAAGAAAAACACGTCCAATAAAGGCCAGGATAATTATCAGCAAAGACGACAGGTTAATTTTCAGGCTTGACAGACAGGCCGCCTTGCGACGCTTCACTTAGCGATAGATGCGACTTTTTCGGGCAACAGACCGCTCCTTTATTTAGGGACAAGGATTATCTGCAAACCGATTTTATTTGTATTGCCACAACAAGTAGTGCAGGATTTGCTATGGCCACTAACCACCACGCGCATCGGTCGCTGACAGAAGACACCGTACAAAGAACCCGATACTCTTAAGTGTATCAGGTATATTTCAATATCAGATACAAAATGACAGATTCAGAGATGGTCATATATGATTCAACTCAACGAATCGGCAACATTTTGGAAAATCCTTCGTAAGTACATTCGAAACGGTCTGCCGAGAGGGAAATCGGATGAAGTTATGGTGTGCAAAGGTTACTGAATATCAATGGATCGAGAAGCGCATCTGACGGATGTAAACTGCAGTTAATGTTCACGTGATCGCACTGCCACTTGATCCAAGGATTAACAGGATTAATATCACAAAATGGAGTCACGCAAATTCCTGTTCAGCATACCTAGTTTTTCGCTCTCCACCCAGTTCCGAGCTTACATCTTGTTGCATGCTGACCAAAGATTGATTGGGTTCTTACAATAGCATGTAGCGTGAAATTGTTTCAGATATTGCCAAATGCAAGCGTGTTTGCCAGAGAGTCGTACACCGTGCATACACAGCTAGATTAATTACTAAAAATATAAAAAAACAAAACGAACTCCGAGCAAAGATTGGGCGCCGAGCAGAAAGACGGTAAACCGCCGAGCGACGACTTACCGATAAGCAAAGACTTTACCCATTCACCGAAGAGCAAAGATATCCGCCGAGCAACGATTGAATATAATACAAGGAATTTTCAGCTACTACATGTCAGATCAGAACACTTCTTCCGAGAAAAACCTCCCACTACACACTTCAATCTTAAATACATCATGAATTTCTTTAAAACCTCGTAAAATGGCCTCCAAATCGTCTTCAATGGTCGAATTGTTTCGTAAAACACGAGCCCTTTCGAGAAATTTTCAGCTGGCAGACCATATCGAGAACCTCACGGGCTGCATCGTCTGAAGTGGCAACGACAAGGTGGGTATTCAGCTCCGGTTGCAACCATTTACAATGTATCACATGAGGTATAAATACTGCCGCGAACAATCCTTTGGTTGGGTCCTCTACGATGTCACTGACAATCGTTGGAAGTGATCATTATGCACATATGGTCGTGATGGCGCTTGACATAGACTGAAGGTAAATTTAATAATGGAGTGGAAGGCTTGTCTCTGTGTTGCTGTCTCAGGCAGGGTTACTTCTCGGAGCTGTCCGGTGGCAGAGCTAGCGGCCGGCGAGGCTGCGAGGGGGCAGTGCGGTAGTTCCATGAAGTCAGAGAAAGGCTATCGTCCACTTGACAACGGGTGCAAAGTAGATTATGGGACGTGTCATACGGGATGGCCCGGGTGTGGTTTGCGATGCTCATTGCGGCGATGGTTATCGAGCCACGATTCCCTCTGGACTCTTGGAAAGGGAAGGCCATTTTTTTCGTTAACCTTCTATCCGGCTAGAGCTGGCAGGATTCTCCGGCGTCTCGAAAACGAGTGCATGGAACACCCTTGCACCTTTTTTTTTTTTTT
>RBNI01003923.1:0-14957 GCA_003990745.1 Jimgerdemannia flammicorona
TTTTATAGTCACTTGGACTCCCTTTATTAACTGATGTCTATAGTAATATTGATTCAGCCTTAGCCCTCAACCTATCCCACAGGGACCCCCCCCCTCCCTAGTTCCTACAAATGACACTCCATCCACCTTCACCACAACTCTACCACCACTCTTCTCTACAATCCTCCTTACTAGTCCCTTATATCCCCCCCCCTTGGGGCCCCAACCAATCCACCATGCCTTGAAGAGCTCAAGCATCAGCTCCTCCCACCTCACTACCCTCAGTCTCACCAGCTACCAGGGGTCTTCCTCAAAGATGCTCCACCAGTGTTCTGCGAGCCCCACCCATATTGTGACAGCCCATCCAACCATCAGCCACTCATTCCCCACCCCCCCCACCAGCCTTGACTGCAGTGCTGCCCACTGCCCACCCACCTCAGAGTCAGGCACCAACACTCCCAACCTCTCCCCAACTACCTTCCAAAAATTCTCTATACTCTCGCACTCCCCCAGCCAATATTCAGGAGTCTGCACCACTCCTCTCTTCTGTCCTACATTATAGCACTCCTCACAATCAAAGACCCTGCCATCCACCAGATGGCCTGCCCTAAAGTTTAGCATCACATTTCGATGCACTAGCCTCCACCATGCTACCCAGAGTTTTGGCAGGAGCCACCTTGACACAACCTTGATCTATGACCAGACGTCTGTCCAGTCCCACCTCTCCCTGATCCCAGCCCCTTGCCAGGTCTCCGGCCACAGGTCCTGCCCCAGACTCCTAAGGCACTCCATGCCCTCCTCTAAGCAGAAGTCCTCGACCAGATTCCCTCTCAACAAGAGCCTGTCCCACCTCCACATCTCTGGACTCCAGTCCTCATCCCCTTCAGCACCTTGCCAATGGATCTCAATGCGATGGGCACCATCTACCACTCCCCACCAGAATCCTTTGTATCTCATCCTCTGACTACCATCTAAGGCCACCAAGGATAGTAAATCACCTGAGCCACCCTGCAGTGACACCCTTACCTCCCACAAACACTGCATAAGGGGCATCCATTCTCCTCCTCTCAACTCACTGGCCCTCTTCATCCACCATGCCCTCAAGCAGAGTAGCCTCTTGGGAAAGTCCACTAGGCCAAGTCCTCCATGATCCACCAGAAGTGCTAGTACCTCCCAACCAATCTGACTCCAGCATCTAGCCCAGAGCTAAGAGCAGGCTATCTTGAGAAGCTTTTTAACCACCCACTTAGGGAAGTCCAAATGGTAGCCCAGATACTAAAGCTTTGGCATCTAATATACATTCAGAACAGTTACCCTTCCTGCCAGCGACACCTGTCTACCACCCCAACTCATCAGTACTTTCCCCCATTCTATCAGCTTGTACTCCTACCACTCCTTGGGAAGTAAAGAGCCATACACTGAGAAATAGATACCCAAGTATCATACCACTCCTCCAGCTGGGACAATTGTTCCAATGATATCCCCACCTATGACCCCTTCCCCAAGGACCATTGTCTCACACTTGTGCCAGTTGAGTTTTGCCCCAGAGCACCTCTCATATCACTCAACTGTCTTCTTGAGTATAGCCACATCTGCTATCGAGCCCAACCCAACCACCATATCATCTGCGAAAGCCCCCACCTTCCAATTGATGCCCAAGATATTCAGTCCACCAACTCTGTGCTGGATCCAATCCAACAATGGCTCCAGGGCGAAGGCATAAAGGATAGGTGACAGCAGATCCCCCTGAGGCACCTCTCTCCCCAAGGGGAAAGAGACCCCCCTGTGTCTATTTGCCAGAATCGCAGCCCTACTTCCTTCCAGTAATCCAATAAGTGACCAACACATACCTACTGGTACCCCAATGCACTCCAGTACCTTCTCTAACCACACTCTCTGGACCCTATCATAGGCCTTCTCCTGGTCCAGGAAGACCAAGCAACCATCCACCTCTGTAGCCCTAGCACCTTTAATGACACCATGAACCCATGCTGTACTATCCCGAATCAGTCAGCCCCCCACAAAGTCATGCTGCTCCTTCCCTAGCACCTGTTGGGCCACACCCTGGAGCCTCGCCACTAGGATTTTGGTGACCAGCTTGCAGTCCATATCCAGCAGCATAATTGGCCTCCAGTTCTTCCAGTCCTCCTTATGCCCTTTGTCCTTGTACAGCAGGGACACCAGCCCTAACTGCTGCTCTTTAATTCACTACCCAGTACTGATGACCTCATCACACATCAGTGACATCTCCTCCAGAACCTCCTCCACAGATGCCATACATTTCCAAAAGTCCCAAGGCAAACCATCCTCCCCAGGCACCATTCCTAGAGTTGTTGATACCAGAACTTGAAGGATCTCCTCTCCCAAAACTGGTTGGCCAAGATCCCCCAACCCTGCTGCAGGATTTGGGTACCACTCTTCCAGATGCCACTCAATGTCCTGCACCACCTCCCCTCCCTCCTCTTCACTTCAGAGGTTACTTCAGTGGGTGCTCAGCTGGCCAAGGATCCCCTGCACACCTAATACCATCTCTCCCTCATCGTTGAGGACTCCTTCCCACTGGTGTCTTACTCCCCTAGCATGAAGGAGACGGGACAAAAACCTTGTGGGCCTTTCCCCTTCTTCCAATCCCTGCCACCATAGTCTTGCCACCATAGTCTGAGCCTGCACCACTTCCTCCTTCCTCAACAGATCCTGCAGCTCCACCACTTCCAGCTTAGCCTGCTTAGCCTTCCAGTCCAATACCTCCTCCTCCTCCAGAAGCCCAGCCCAATTCAGAAGTAGTCTCTCTAGTCTCCTAGATGCCCATCGGACTTGTCTCCTCCACTGAGCATCTCGCTCCTTCCCACTTCCCCCCAGTACCTCTGAGCTTCAGATTTCAGTCTACGCCACCTATCTCCAATCCTCATCCCGGCCCTCCTCCAATTATTAACCTTAAACCATACCTCTACCACCCACATATTCCACAGGTCCATCTCATCCAGCAGTGAAGAGTTCAGGTGCCAATGTCCTGGCCCCTCTCCACTCTCTCCAAACCTCCCGCCACCCTGAATACCCCAGTAATCTGACCAAGAGCACCACTTGACCTCTATCGTCTCCCAAACTGTATTACCCCAACACTCAGCAGTCAGAATCCAATCAATCCTAGTACTAAGTCCTCCCACCTAGTGAGTATATAGACATCAATCTCCATTCTGAAGTCTCATGGCATCCACCAGTGAGCTGAGTCTCTCTACCTCTTCTCAGTCCTCCAATCCCCCACTCCTTCCTGCCATACCCCATCCCCCATCAGTTCTGTCCAGCCTACTCTCCCATACCATATTAAAATCACCCCCCAGACAGTCCACCCCAGCCTCAACCAAGAGCCCAGAATCCTGCAGATCTCCAATCTATGCCACTCAGGTCCCTCTCTCAGCCGGGCAATAACAAGATCCCACCACAATAGAGTTCCATCCAGACCTCTGCCATGTCCCCCACACTAATCTACTACCCCAATGTCCAGTGTCCACAATGTCCCCTTTTCTCTTCCTAACCAAGATTCCCACTTTACTCTGCCAAACCACTACCCCACCCCACTCTCTTGTCCATTCCATACCATCTTCCTCCCCCTCACACCATACATCTTGAAGTAAGAAGAGATCTGCCTCCAGTTTCTTCAGCTATCCAAAAATCATATGTCGCCTCTCAGTCCCCCTGAGCCCATTGACGTTCAAAGAAAAAATGTTGGTTATACTATTCATAGCAAAATATTTGAGGGTGTTAATATCTCCACATCTATAATTCTATGCTCACTTCCTCTCTAGCCAGATCCAGGTTCTGTTCTGCCGCAATCTCATCTTCTACATTTTGCTGTTCGTCCAGAGCTACCAATAATTCTGCACAGTTCTCACCATCCACTATCTCCATTGATGCCCAGTGCTCCTTGCAATCCACCTGCCACTTTGCCAATCCCTTCTGTGGCCCCCACAGATAGGCTGCTCTTTCATTGGCAATACCCAAGAGTGTTGCCTCCCTTGCCTCAGTGACCTCATACTCCTCTGCCTCCAGAAGAGCTGCCATCATCTCATCTCTCAACTTCCTCATGACCTCTTCCCCTCACAGCACTCGCTCCCAGAATTCCTCACTGATTACCCGAAAATCGATCTCTTCCAGTTCCTCAGCTGCCACATTTTACAGCACCCTCAACAGCCACTTCTCCCTCCCAACTACCTCTGCTGCCTGCACCAAATCTTCCTCTCCCTCCTTCCTCTCCTCAGTTTGTACAGACTCATCCCAACCATCCTCTGACACATCCTCCAACTCCCCCTCTCCCACCTCAGGAACACCATACTGGATCTGATTATCATCCACCATTGTCATGTCCACTACCACCTCCTCCAGCTCCTGTCCCCCACTCTCCTTCGTCTTTCCCCCTTGCTGCCCAGTCTCAGCCCAGATGCTAGCACTCACTCCAGTGCCCTCCTCCATAGCCTCTGCCTTTTGACCCCCATCCAAACTGGCCAGCAAATCCTTCTGCAGCTGTCTCTCCTTCACCTTCTTCCAGAGCACCTTGTCCATTCGCACCTTCCTGCCCTCAATTACCTCCACTACCATCCTTGCCTCATAAGCTCTCCAAGCCCTTTGCCTCTTCTCCACCACCCCCGCCAGGTCCTCAAGCGCCTCCAGCAAGTCCTCCTCATCTTCCTTAGACCCCTTTACCCTCGATACCTTGCACTCTACTGGGCCCCACTTCAGTGCCACTGGCCAGTCTCTAGCCTTCCTGGTATTCTCCATCCCAAACAGCCTCAACTGGACATCCACATCTCCTGTCCTGAGCTCAGTCCCCTCCCATACTCTGAACCCAATATCGACCACCTTACCATATTCCTTCACTACATCTATGACCAGCTTCCTTGCCTCCTCCTTCTTTACCATCGGCATATCTGCAATCACCAGGTGAACCACTTGGGGATCCCAATGTATACATCTCACTATTGATACCGAAATCCCTCCAACCACCACACTCTTCTCCACTGCCTCCAGTAACAAACCCCCCTCTTCAAACTCCACCTTGACTGCCTCCAGCTTCTTCAAGAACTTAACCAAGGCTGCACCTTTCACCTCGCTAGCCAGCAGCCCCAGCACCATCTTTGCCATCACCACCAAGCCATGGAAGCACAGTGTGATGGCGAATTCCAATCTAGATTTTTGAGTAATAGAGCCATCATGCAGCCTGTCACACCATCAGTCAGGTCTCCAGGTCTTGTACCACTCCCCTGTCCAGGTCCACCATCAACCATCACATCTGGATTTTTTTCCAGATTGCCCATCACACCGCCATCAGCAGTCCCTGCCTCAGCCACCACACCTCCAGCCCCACTACGCTGACCTCCCAGTGGAGAGGCCTCCTTGCCACTCATGGTAGCAGATGCCTTCCCCAGCTCCAGCCAGCTATCTAGCCCAGTCGCCTGCTTTCCCATCCTGACTTTCTCCATGAAGGTCATCCTCCCTCCCCCCTGCAGCCTTACACCTCCTCTACCACCACCCCCGGTCTCATGTCCCCTCATTAAAGCACTCGGCATGCTAATACCAGCACCTTGACCCCCCCCCACATGTTGTCAGTCAAAGGCACTGGGGTCTCCCTGCCCAGTACGCTCACCAGAATGTGTGTTGCTTGCCATATTGATAGCACCAAAACTTGAAAGTATTGTTGAAAGTATTGTCTGAGTCTTGTGTCACCCAAATAGTACTGGTGAAAGATGGTACTGATGCTATTGTCATATTTATTGACTGCCTGACCAAGACTATGGTTGCTGAACTAACTACTACCAATACTACTATATCTAAGATTGCAAGAATCTTCTTCAAGTTCATCTTCTATCACTATGGCCTACTATGAGTAATTGTCAGTAATTATGACCCCAAGTTCACTAGTCACTTCTGACAAATGCTCTTCAAGACCCTGAAAATCCAATTGGCTATATCTACTACCTTTTACCTATAAACTAATGGACAAACCAAGCACATAAACAGAACTCTAGAACAAATACTTAGAAACTATATTTCTTATAAGTAAGATGATTGGGATCACTACCTGACTTATGCAGAGTTTGCATACAACAATGTTATCTAATTATCTACTGGTCTTTCTCCTTTCCAGTTACTCCACAGTCAAGATCCCAAGACCCTTATAAGTCTATTTTCTTTCAAAAAAAGCAGTCAAATACAAGTCCTTACTACTAAGAGCCTTATAGACAAAATGAACAAACTACTCAAGATTGCTACTGTGAATCTTCAGAAAACTCAACAGCATCAAGCCAAGTATGCTTACAAGAAATACTGTGATATCACTTATACTATTGGAGATCAAGTCCTACTGTCTACTAAGAACCTCAAGATATAATCTCTTTTTTTTTTTTTTTTTTTTTTTTTTTTTTTTTTTTTAACAAACTCAATGTCCTATGGATTTTTATTAGAAGAGAACCTAGAATATATAGGCCAAAACCCTCCCCCACTACCAATCAAGCACTGCCCCTCCATTAACCTATACTAGCTATTGTCCAGCAGCTCAATCATACTAGGTATAGCAGGGCCTATATTAGTCTGTATCTCATTCTGCACACCATGCTCTCCCTACCACCAGGGGGAATGCAGCCATATACTAATGATCAAAAGTGTATACCTGAGACCCCAATGTATATATAAGGTTATGCTCAAGCTGAATAGAATAGCTCCTACCACCCTAAAGAGAATAACAGATAAAGAAAAACTCTCATCAAAGTATACCATAGTGGGTAGAGCCTGGTTCTCCCAGTTGAGGTGAGTAAAGAACTTATATATGAGGTGAGAGAAGACCCCCAATACCCCACTACTCAAGTCTGTGGGCCTCGATCATATTGCCATATCAACTCTCAGTTCCAGTTGAGTACAGCTAAGATATCTGAAATGGGTAGCCTCAGGCCCCCTGACCCCCTCCAATGACTGGGGCCCAACCTGCTAAATTGTCAAAAGAAGCTGAGAGTGACACCTACCATTTAACTACTCTGCATCAATCAAAAGATCCCACCAAAGCAGCACCTGCCCCAGTCCCGATGACTGCTCCCAGCCTGGCACCCTACTGGTTCACTATTATTGCCCTTCCTCTTATCTGTGATGGCCATCTCCCCTCTTATCCTGACAATACCTGAAAAGCAGTCACCTATATCAGAACTGTACTTGTCAGGAAGCTTGCCAAAGCCAGAGGGCTCCACCACAGGCACCAAGGACCTGCAGGTAACCTACACTGAGCACTTGATGTCCAAGGTTAGCTGACTTTCTATATAGCCCATGATATATCAAGACAGCATCTTGTTGATAATAGCAAAAGGAAAAAGACACTGCTCCAAAACAGGTATATCCCAGATATAGCTGAAGGTATCAGAATCTGTGAAAAAGTAGAGAAGACACTGATCTGACACTAATAAAAGGGCAACTCATCACCATTGTCCTCCTCCTGCTATGCCCATGCAGATACAGCAAACCAATTCAAGGTAGAGGAGATAATAATAGGGGAAAGGAGACTCAGAAGGTTGCTTACCAAACTTTGTGACTGATAAGATAGCAGAGAAAGGGGTATCAAAATACAATCTCAAGTCAACTGCCATTTGAACAAGTTCTAACCTAAGTATATTGGACCTTTTGAGATCACTGAATAAGTCTCTACATTCTCCTATTACCTCAAGCTATCTGAAACCATGAGAGTATACCCAGTCTTTTATAAATCATATCTCAAGATCTGAAATCAGTCACCACCCTACTCTGGTCGAATTTCTAAGCTGTCTGTCCCTGTGATTATTGAAGACTATATCGAGTATAAAGCTGAGAAAATTATTAACAAATAAGTTTACTACTACCATTCTGAATACCTAGTTAAGTGGATGGGTTACTCTGAATATGATGCTACCTGGGAACCACTGGTCAATCTCAAGAACTCTCAAGATCTAGTTCAAGACTTCAAGATAAAATACATTGCTAAATCTCTATAGTGACTTTCTTAGATTATTAATGATCTATAGTAATAATCAGTGCCTTATACATCAGAGGTTTACTTTGAGACTCCAGAATCAGCAGAATATTTAATGAACAAGAAGTCTACTAAAATGAAGCTACTAGCTGAGTTCAAACCCCTCCCAGTTGGTTAGTCTAGTAATAGACTCTCTGCCCTATATAAGGATGCCTAATCTCTATCAATATGCCAATATAAGTTTGAGAAATTTTGGTTAAATATATCTAGTCTTATATTACCTAAGAACTTAATAAGGATATTGATTCTTAAGAAGAGAGGGATGTAACAATTTTACAGTCATATTTAGTCTTAGTATATTTTTGCATCTTTTAGTTAGTCTTTTCTCATTATTTCTTGAATATTTTACTATGTTCTGCTACCTTCTACTTGCTTAGAAACCTTCTCTTAGTACCCAGACACTACTAGAATATTCTTGTCTTTCCTTGGCACCAAGTATCTTATCTTAGCTAGTTATAGAACCTTTTGGAACATTGTAGAATAGTATTAGTCAGCTTTGCTAAGAATCTGTTTCTTGGCATTTCTCTTTCTTTCCAAGATCTTTCCGAATTTTACTTTCAGATTATATATAAATATTTTTATTCTCTACCTGAATAAAGCTCAGAATATTTTCTTCCAGAAATTCTTTAAGAATATGTAAACCTTTAAGTATCTCTGTAAGCTACTTTAGACCAACTAGAACTTCCAGATTAAGCTACTTTCTCTTAAAGAAACTAGAACCATTATATATAGACTCTAAAATTTAAATAAACTTAGAAAAAATACTAAACAGTATAATATATATATCAGATTTAAAATATATAACTATAATTAGAATATTAGTAAATAAAAGACTTATATTTGACCATAACTCATTTAGTAATTAAATCTATTAATTTTAAGCTACTTAAGTCTAATATTTTTAATAATTATTAAAAATAACTATTTATTAATATTGAGATAACAACTTGATATATAGATATGTAACTTTATACTATATATTATCTTATCAGTTTTATATTATTTATTAGTAATATATGAAATATATCTCTTCTCTATTACTATACTGATCACAAGGTTGGTAGATAATCTTCTAAGTTTCCTTTTTTCTACTTTACCCCCTTTATCTCAGATTAGTTTGCTATACCTATAAGAATATAGTAAGAGGGAGGCAATAGTGATGAGTTGTTCCTTTATTAGTATTAAATCAGTACTTTCTCCACTTTTTTCACAATTTCTGATACCTCTGGCTATATCTGGAATATACTTGTTTTGATGTAGTCTCTTCTTTCTTTTGTTATCATTAATAAGATATTATCTTAGTATATTATAGACTATATAAGATATTGGCTGATTTTGGGTATTAAGTACTAGTATCGGTCCTCAGTGCCTATAGTGGGGCCCTCTGGACTTTGGTGAGCTTCTTGACAAATATAATACTAGTATAGGTGACTGTTTTTTAATAAGATTGGGATGAGAGGAGAGATGGCCATCACAGATAGAAGAAAGAGTAATTATGATGAACCAGTAGAGTACTAAACTGAGAGTAGTTGTCAGGGCTGAGACAGGTACTATATCAGTGGGGTCTTCTAATTGGTGAAGGATAGTTAGATAGTAAATATTACTCTCAGCTACTTTTGGTAATATATGAGATTAGGTCCCAGTTATTGGAGGTAGTTGAGGGGCCCAAGGCTATCTGAATCATATATCTTAGCTATACTTAACTAGAACTAAAAGCTAATATAGCAATATGATCAAGACCTATAGGCTTGAGTAGTAGGATATTGGGAGTTTCTCTTGCCTTATGTATAAGTCCTCTACTCACCTCATCAGGAAGAACTAGATCCTACCCACTATTCTTTACTTTGAGGAGGGTTTTTCTTTACTTATTATTCTCCTTAAGATGGCAGGAGCTATGTGAATTAGCTCAAGTATATATAATCTTATATATATATTGGGTTTTTGGGTATATATCTTTGGTCATAGGTTTATGGTTATTTACTCTCTGATAGTAGGAAGAGCATAGTATAAAATGAGGTATAGACAACTTTACTTTGCTGTGTCTAATATAGTTAAAGTACTACATAATTACTAGTCTAGGTTTAATAAGAGTGTAGTTCTTGGTAGGTAGTGGGGGAGGGTTTTGGCCTATATAGTCTAGATTCTCTTCTAATAAAAATCTGCAAAACTTTGAGTCAATTAAAATAAAATAAAATAAAATAAAAATAATATATATATAATATATAATAAATAAACTACTTCTTCTATTGATCACAACAACTGATATTTGAGTTTTTTTTTTAATTAAACCAATATATTTTACTTATAAGAATATAAAAAGAAATATTAGTTTTTTTTTTTTTTTTTTTTTTTTTTTTTTTAACTACTTTTCTTTAAGAAAATATAGCTATCTAGTAATATAATTTATTATAATTATATATTCTTATAAAAGAATGAGAATTCATAACTAGAGAGTATTTAAAGAAGTTCTTTATAAGTAATTTAAGTTTGCAAATATTACTAAGCTAGTTAGAGATAAGCTAGTAAATATTAAGTAACTCAAGTTTATATGATTATAATATATAATTATTATTAATTTTTTTAAAATTATTTAATATTATAGAAAATAAGAATATAGATTACTATATATATATATCTGAGACTTAAAAAAAAATATACAAGTTAAGATTGAGTTATGTAGAAGAATAAGAATCTCTTAAAAAAGCTATAAAAATTACTATTAAATTTAATATTATTACTTATAGTAACTACTTTGAACTAGAATACTATTGTAATAGTTTATTAAATATCAATAAAGCTATTGAAAATTTCAATAGAATTTCCAACAAATAGTCATAAAATATACTAATAAGTTATTGAAATTTTTAATGAAAATTTCAATAGAATTTTTAATGAGTAGTTTTTTTTTTTGTTTTGTTTTACAGACTCAGAGTCTTGCAGATTTTTATTGGAAGGGAAACTAGACTATATAGGCCAAAGCCCTCTCCCACCACCAATCAAGCACTGCTATCTCATTAACCTAAGCTAGCTATTGTTCAGCAGCTCAACCATGCCAGATGCAGCAGGGCCTATAGTAGCCTATATCTCATTCTGTATACTATGCTCTCCCTACTACCAGAGGGAACTCAGCCATATACTAATGACTGAAAGCATATGCCTGAAATCTCAATATATATATAAGACTATACATGAGCCAAATAGAATAGCCTCTGTCACTCTAAAGAGAATGACAGGTAAAGAAAAACCCTTATCAAAGTAAATTACAATGGATAGGACCTAGTTCTCTCAGAAGAGATGAGTAAAGAACTTATACATGAGACAGAAAAAAACCCAATACCCCACTACTCAAGTTTATAGACCTCAATTACATTGCTGTATCAGCTCTCAGTTCTAGTTAAGTATAGCCAAGATGTCTAAAATAGGTAGCCTCAGGCCCCCCAACCCCCCCAATGACTGGGGCCCAATTCTACATATTACCAAAAGAAGCCAAGAGTGATACCTACTATCTAACCACTCTGTATCAATCAAAAGGCCCCACTAAAGCAGTATCTGCCCCAGCTCCAATGACCACCCCCAGTCTGGTATCCTACTGGTTTATCATAATTGTACTTCCTCCTATCTGTGACAGCCATCTCTCCTCTCATCTCAACTACATCCAAAAAATAGTTATCTATATCAGAACTGTACTTGCTGAAAAGCTTGCCAAAGCTAGAGGGCCCCACCATAGACACCAAAGACATGTAGTAATCTATACTGGGCACTTGATACCCAAGGTCAGCCAACTTCCTATATAATCCATGATGCTCTAAGACAACATCTTATTGGTGATGGCAAAAGAAAGAAGGTGCCACACCAAAACAAGTATACCCCAAATATAGCTGAAGGTACCAGAATCTATAAAAAAGTAGAGAAGACACTGATCCAACACTGATAAAAGGACAACTCATCATTATTGCCCTTCTCTCACCATGTCTCTACAGATATAGCAAACCAACCCAAGGTAGAGGGAATAATAATAGGAGAAAGGAGACTTGGAAGATCACTAACCAAATCTTATAACTAATAAGATAGTAGAGAAAGGAGCTGTTTTTAATGAGTAGTTATAAATACTGTATATAGTATAACTATTGTAATGGTGACCCCAGAATGATGACATCAGCACAGGAGACAGCCTTTCCTCGCAAGCCACCAGATCAGAGCACAAGAAGATTATATGACATACGAGATGAGCAATGATGACCAACTGTGAGTCATTGTGACCACAGCACAAGCATCCTGAAGAATATAAAAGAAAGATCAAGGAACCGCAGTAGTAGCAACCACAAGAACCACCAATTCCAAAATAGCTCAAAGACTTACCACAAACAAAATGCCTGCTGCCCACCAAACCTCAAGGTCAAGGAATCACCAAGGTATCTCAGTTGAAGAAAGGATATTCCAAGACATTAGAAGAGCCATGAGGACCCACTCAACAAGGACTCCTAGTGTCAACCTGGGCACTGCAGACCCTTATCACTTCATCCTCTACCACTGTGAAATGGAAACAAGGATCACCATTGCTACTGAATGCCTCCAAATGTGGCAGGAGTACGAAATAGGAAACCTCCTCTACCGGGAGTTCCCACAGGCCAGCACCTAGGAGCTACGAGATGCCACTCTCATGGATATACGTGAAACAAGGACAGCTAAGAAGATCCATCAGATCTTCAGGCATGCACCATGGTCAATCCCCAACTTGGAGTATATTAGAGTCTCAGATTTCAGAGACCTGTTATCCTGTCGTATCAATGCACTAGAAGCCAGGGTGGCTACAGAAGCCCAGTCCACTATCATCCTCAACAGCGAAGAAGTAGAAGACTTCTGGCACCCTATCCTCCAGGACAACCCAGATCAATTCCTGCAAGGATTGATCTCAGTATTCCAAGGCCCAAGCATCCGGGTTAGATTCTCTCAAGACCCCACATTTGTCCCCTATTTTGTGGAAGAGAACCTCATAGACTGGAGAGCTCCAGATCTTGTTCCCGATTTTCCCACCACTGCTGAACATAATGACATCATTGATGATGTCATCCCGTGCGACATACCCAAAGCACACGAAGTACACGAAACGTGCAATCTGTATGATGAATTCATGGATCTCATCTCCTTCAGTGATGATGATGATGATGATGATGAAGCCCCCATGGTCCTGAACTTTCTGCTCTAAGTTCTTTGTTACACCAGATAATGCCAGCACTGGTATTCTCATGTAACACTGGATAATGCCAGCACCGGTATTCTCATGTAACACTGGATAATGCCAGCACCAGTATTCTGAGGTGATGCAAAATTGTTCCAGCACTGGCATTTTGATGTGATACCAAATAATACTAGCTCTGGAACTTAGTAGTTTTAGTTATTGGAATTTATATTTAGCTTTATATCTTAGCAACCATTGAATTATATTTTGTATAAATACCCATCTTATTTCCTCTGAAATAAAGTCAGTTCCGGTTTCACTTACACACACTTCCTTGCAAGCAATCTAAAAGATAACAAGATAGTTAAAGATAAGAAGTTTGAGGACTATAAGACCTTAGGAAGGCACTCCAATAAGAACTTGCTTATAACAACTTGAGTTAGTCTAAGAGATATACCTTGAAGAGAATCTGGCGTATTTGAAGGACTCAGCGACCACTACGTGACAACTTGGTACCCATTGGCTGGTGATTCAAGACAAATTCCTCACTTTCAAGCTGAAAAACAAACAACCCCCACAACAACTACCCTGACTACAAGAGTCACCCCTGCAAGAATTCAAGACAAGATGGAAATGCGTCCCCCTACATTCTATAGATATACTACTAAAGAGTCAATCCTGACCTTCATTGAAGACTTTGAATAATTCGCTGCCATACGAGCTCTTGGTGTGGATGCTCAATTGGCCCTTCTACCAGTCAGCCTCAGAGGACCTGCCAGAGATAAGTTTAATGCAGCCACCATTGCTGGTGCTGATGCAGTCAAACTTACCAACATGAAGGACTTCCTCAGAACAATATATTATACCGAAGAGATCAAGCAAGCTCTTAAGGATCAACTCAATACTATCTGCCAGAGACTTAGTGAAGATCCCAACTCATTCTATACCCGAATCTGCCACCAGATTGTCTTGGCTGGCTATGATGACCACCTCAAGGAACAAATAGCAGATTCAACCTTCCTCAAAGGAGTTCACCCCGAAATTGCTCTAGCAATCTGATCTACCCCAGCTGCACTGACCCTTGATCAGAAAGTGGTCTTTGCACAGAGATATTGGACTGCCAGACACCCTGCTGAACACTCAATGGAGAAAATAACTGGCATTAAGATGGAGCCATCAAAGCCAACTAGTATCTTACCTGCTACAGTTGTGAACAGACAACCAACCACACCTACCCCCAAGACAGCCAAAGCTGACCCAGTGGAGGAACTCACCAAGCAGTTTGCTGAGATGACTGCACACCTTGGTGATGTTGTTAGAGAAGTCTGAAGCGCCAACAGGAGACCAGTACAGAGATTTGCAGCTGCTACAGAAGAATGCAATAACATCACATGCTTCAGATATGGAGAAGAAGACCACTATGCAAAGAATTGCATGACCAAAACGAGACACAAAGCCCAACCAAGCAATGCTAGCAGGACCAGAGAACAAACCAATGCAGTAGTCATTGAGGAGATTGGTGACACTGATGATGAAGAATACTATGAGGAGCTTGAATTCTACCCTGCTACTGAAGGTACCAGAACCCGGTCCAAGCCCTATGACAAGAAGAGCAACAGCAAGCCAGTTGGAAGACCAAAGAAGACCCCAGCTGTCACCATTCAAAGCAAGACCCAACCCGAGGAGATTGATCAAGATATGGAGTTAGATGAAGCTGCCTGCCAAATTATTGAAGGCACTACTCCAGTCTCAGGAGAA